>JAWRVZ010000328.1:0-37500 GCA_037043235.1 Rhodeus uyekii
AATGGATCTGTGTGTGAGTGTAATGGATCTGTGTGTGAGTGTAATGGATCTGTGTGTGTGTGTAATGGATCTGTGTGTGTGTGTAATGGATCTGTGTGTGTGTGTAATGGATCTGTGTGTGTGTGTAATGGATCTGTGTGTGAGTGTAATGGATCTGTGTGTGAGTGTAATGGATCTGTGTGTGAGTGTAATGGATCTGTGTGTGAGTGTAATGGATCTGTGTGTGTGTGTAATGGATCTGTGTGTGTGTGTAATGGATCTGTGTGTGTGTGTAATGGATCTGTGTGTGAGTGTAATGGATCTGTGTGTGAGTGTAATGGATCTGTGTGTGAGTGTAATGGATCTGTGTGTGTGTGTAATGGATCTGTGTGTGAGTGTAATGGATCTGTGTGTGAGTGTAATGGATCTGTGTGTGTGTGTAATGGATCTGTGTGTGAGTGTAATGGATCTGTGTGTGTGTGTAATGGATCTGTGGTGTGAGTGTAATGGATCTGTGTGTGTGTAATGGATCTGTGTGTGTGTGTAATGGATCTGTGTGTGAGTGTAATGGATCTGTGTGTGAGTGTAATGGATCTGTGTGTGAGTGTAATGGATCTGTGTGTGAGTGTAATGGATCTGTGTGTGAGTGTAATGGATCTGTGTGTGAGTGTAATGGATCTGTGTGTGAGTGTAATGGATCTGTGTGTGTGTGTAATGGATCTGTGTGTGAGTGTAATGGATCTGTGTGTGAGTGTAATGGATCTGTGTGTGAGTGTAATGGATCTGTGTGTGAGTGTAATGGATCTGTGTGTGAGTGTAATGGATCTGTGTGTGAGTGTAATGGATCTGTGTGTGAGTGTAATGGATCTGTGTGTGAGTGTAATGGATGTGTAATGGATCTGTGTGTGAGTGTAATGGATCTGTGTGTGAGTGTAATGGATCTGTGTGTGAGTGTAATGGATCTGTGTGTGAGTGTAATGGATCTGTGTGTGAGTGTAATGGATCTGTGTGTGTGTGTAATGGATCTGTGTGTGAGTGTAATGGATCTGTGTGTGAGTGTAATGGATCTGTGTGTGAGTGTAATGGATCTGTGTGTGAGTGTAATGGATCTGTGTGTGAGTGTAATGGATCTGTGTGTGAGTGTAATGGATCTGTGTGTGAGTGTAATGGATCTGTGTGTGAGTGTAATGGATCTGTGTGTGAGTGTAATGGATCTGTGTGTGTGTGTAATGGATCTGTGTGTGAGTGTAATGGATCTGTGTGTGAGTGTAATGGATCTGTGTGTGAGTGTAATGGATCTGTGTGTGAGTGTAATGGATCTGTGTGTGAGTGTAATGGATCTGTGTGTGAGTGTAATGGATCTGTGTGTGAGTGTAATGGATCTGTGTGTGAGTGTAATGGATCTGTGTGTGAGTGTAATGGATCTGTGTGTGAGTGTAATGGATCTGTGTGTGAGTGTAATGGATCTGTGTGTGAGTGTAATGGATCTGTGTGTGAGTGTAATGGATCTGTGTGTGAGTGTAATGGATCTGTGTGTGAGTGTAATGGATCTGTGTGTGAGTGTAATGGATCTGTGTGTGAGTGTAATGGATCTGTGTGTGAGTGTAATGGATCTGTGTGTGAGTGTAATGGATCTGTGTGTGAGTGTAATGGATCTGTGTGTGAGTGTAATGGATCTGTGTGTGAGTGTAATGGATCTGTGTGTGAGTGTAATGGATCTGTGTGTGAGTGTAATGGATCTGTGTGTGAGTGTAATGGATCTGTGTGTGAGTGTAATGGATCTGTGTGTGAGTGTAATGGATCTGTGTGTGAGTGTAATGGATCTGTGTGTGAGTGTAATGGATCTGTGTGTGAGTGTAATGGATCTGTGTGTGAGTGTAATGGATCTGTGTGTGTGTGTAATGGATCTGTGTGTGAGTGTAATGGATCTGTGTGTGAGTGTAATGGATCTGTGTGTGAGTGTAATGGATCTGTGTGTGTGTGTAATGGATCTGTGTGTGTGTGTAATGGATCTGTGTGTGAGTGTAATGGATCTGTGTGTGAGTGTAATGGATCTGTGTGTGAGTGTAATGGATCTGTGTGTGTGTGTAATGGATCTGTGTGTGTGTGTAATGGATCTGTGTGTGAGTGTAATGGATCTGTGTGTGAGTGTAATGGATCTGTGTGTGAGTGTAATGGATCTGTGTGTGAGTGTAATGGATCTGTGTGTGTGTGTAATGGATCTGTGTGTGAGTGTAATGGATCTGTGTGTGAGTGTAATGGATCTGTGTGTGTGTGTAATGGATCTGTGTGTGTGTGTAATGGATCTGTGTGTGAGTGTAATGGATCTGTGTGTGAGTGTAATGGATCTGTGTGTGAGTGTGTGTGAGTGTAATGGATCTGTGTGTGAGTGTAATGGATCTGTGTGTGAGTGTAATGGATCTGTGTGTGAGTGTGTAATGGATCTGTGTGTGAGTGTAATGGATCTGTGTGTGAGTGTAATGGATCTGTGTGTGAGTGTAATGGATCTGTGTGTGAGTGTAATGGATCTGTGTGTGTGTGTAATGGATCTGTGTGTGTGTGTAATGGATCTGTGTGTGAGTGTAATGGATCTGTGTGTGAGTGTAATGGATCTGTGTGTGAGTGTAATGGATCTGTGTGTGAGTGTAATGGATCTGTGTGTGTGTGTAATGGATCTGTGTGTGAGTGTAATGGATCTGTGTGTGAGTGTAATGGATCTGTGTGTGAGTGTAATGGATCTGTGTGTGAGTGTAATGGATCTGTGTGTGAGTGTAATGGATCTGTGTGTGAGTGTAATGGATCTGTGTGTGAGTGTAATGGATCTGTGTGTGAGTGTAATGGATCTGTGTGTGAGTGTAATGGATCTGTGTGTGAGTGTAATGGATCTGTGTGTGTGTGTAATGGATCTGTGTGTGTGTGTAATGGATCTGTGTGTGAGTGTAATGGATCTGTGTGTGTGTGTAATGGATCTGTGTGTGAGTGTAATGGATCTGTGTGTGAGTGTAATGGATCTGTGTGTGAGTGTAATGGATCTGTGTGTGAGTGTAATGGATCTGTGTGTGAGTGTAATGGATCTGTGTGTGAGTGTAATGGATCTGTGTGTGAGTGTAATGGATCTGTGTGTGAGTGTAATGGATCTGTGTGTGAGTGTAATGGATCTGTGTGTGTGTGTAATGGATCTGTGTGTGTGTGTAATGGATCTGTGTGTGTGTGTAATGGATCTGTGTGTGAGTGTAATGGATCTGTGTGTGTGTGTAATGGATCTGTGTGTGTGTGTAATGGATCTGTGTGTGTGTGTAATGGATCTGTGTGTGTGTGTAATGGATCTGTGTGTGAGTGTAATGGATCTGTGTGTGAAGAGTTAAAGTGACGGCAGCCTCATAATCCTGCTGACATCTGTATGGCAGTGTTTCTGCATGGCATCGATGTTAAAACTGGTGCCAGTGTAAATGCTGAGCGACGCGTGACTTTCGTGAATCACTGCGACTGCGACTGGAGAGCAAACGAGTTCATGTCAAAGAATAAACCGCTAAAAACAAAGGACTGCATCAGCTAACCTCGCGTTTCAATGAAATAACCTCATCAGCACTGTGCATGCTGTCAGATCATCATACTTTCATGTTCATATGAAGATTGCATGTGATTAATGTTCCCCAGCGTCTGAAGCCGGCTCTGAGCTCCAACTCAAACATCACCATGAAGTTTCTCCATCAGATGCTCTCGTTATGCAACGGAGTTGTGTAATCCGGAACGATTACATATCTCACACCTCTTCAAGCACGCACTCACACCACCTCTGTTGTTGAAATGTGCAGAATGCAGAACAATGGCTGTTTCGCAGTGTTGCTGAAATGGCTGGAAGGAACTTCAGATCTGCAGTGATGAGCACGAGAAACCGAGCAGTTTCATATCTTACTGCACATCTGTGTCGTCCAAACAGCTGGACTGTGCTGTGTGTTTGCTCTTCATGTTACATAACATTATTCTTCTCAGCAATACTGAAAGTGGGGTGTGTGTGTGGTGTTGTTCATGAGTCTGATTGATCACAGTCTCCTGGATCACACCGCAGGTCACCGAGTGCTGCGATGTAAATGTCACTGAGAGTCTGAGCTGGCGTTGTGGATTCTGCTGTTTTTGACGAGCAGCACAGTGCATTTTACAGAGTCTCTGAGGATTTGGTGTTTATATAATGTCTCTCTCTCTCTCTCTCTCTCTCTCTCTCAGCATTCAACGAACTTGAACTCGGAGAGGAAGCAAGCAGCCCACTTCCTGTCGTCATGGCAACAGCATGTGAATGCGCTGAGCCAGAGAGAGGCAGATCGAGTGGGGACAGCATCAGAAGCCCGAGCGGATGAAGGTAAGACGGAGGGGAGAAGAGGGGATGTTTTGAGACGGTTGGGTTTGATCCTCCTCACATCTCTGGGAAATGTCCTTTACCTCTTTTTAAGAACGGTTGCAGATTCATGGCTTTGTGTGTGACGCTCGTCCTCTGCGGCAACACCTCTGACTTTGGCCGTGCGATGATAGTCACAGATCATTGTCATGGTTTTTCATTAGAGGTTTATTTTGCATGTTTATTGCAGCCTGGCAGCTTGTGCCGTGCACATCGATACGGTCACAAAGATGCATTTTTGTGGTGGCGAGCAGCAACGTCACAGTGCACATGCGAGCGCATGTGAGCAGAAAGATGTGCTGCTCTGAGATCCAGCGGTCAGTGCGGCGTCCGGCGTCCACACGCAGCGACAGGTTGCAGAGCATGTAAACATCAGGCGCTGAGCTGAAGCTCTACAGGTCTCATGCAGAACCATCACGAGCTCAGAGAGATTCAGCCTGAGACTTTCATTGAGTCTGAGACGGGTTATGTTTCAATATAATTCTATGTTTTTAGATATAATGGCGCTGTTATATAATGGATTATACATTCATTATTCACATGATGGAGCGTCTGTCTGTCCGGCCGAGACATGCATAAATTGACTTTTTTCTCTTTCTTTTTGGTTTCGTGTAAGTCATGAGTCATTCCCATGGAAGGAGAGCAGACGTTAAGTGCAATCGTTCTGTTTTTGTTGTTTTCCAGCAATGACGTGTAACATGACATCATCACTTAATTAGTATTATATTAACCCTTAACTGTCACCCCCCCTTTCTGAGTAGAGACTTTAAAATGCACTGTCCAAACGTACATGCTTATGATTATGAACGCTTTAAAAGGCTGATCTCTGTTTAAACAAACTGTGACTGTACTACACTTCATTTTTATTCTATTCAAAATATATATACAGTGGTACCTCGGTTTACGAGCGACTTGGTATACGAGAAAATCGGTGTACGAGCATGAAGGGTCAAATCGGTGTACGAGCTTTGTATCGGATTGCGAGCAAATTTTTCCCTCACCCATGTGCATTTTTGTCCTAACGCTCTACATCTTCACGGGCATTTTTACTGGAAATATCCTAATGACAGCCTCTCATAACACAGTCACGCAGGCCCAACCCCTTTATCACCCCTTAAAGCATTCATTCTCTCAGCCTCGCTCTGTCAGCAGTTTAACTTCTCTCAGCCTCTATTGTTCACGTAGTGAAATATATATGGGGTTCATGAATTAATTGTCTCCTCACTTCTCTCCACTCTGGAGCTCGCGTTGGTGTCGCGCGAGTCTCCCGGCGCTCGCTGTGGTCGCGCGTGCGTCTCCCGTTCCACAACTTTCACTCTGGATTATCACTTTGTTTGTTTTCTGCACTATTATAATAAATTCACTCATTTGCACTTGAATCCAGGTTTTGTGTTTTCCCCCTCCCTCGTCTGTCTCTCATCTCCTTCATGCCAGCAGTAAATTGTCAAGTATTTTTAGAGTTTAATTGTCTAAAGTTTAATTGTCTGTTTAAAGAGTATTTATATGAGATCTTAATGGTTATAATTTTAACTGTAATTAATAGGGTAAAATAAAAACTAAATATTTAAAATGGGCATTTATGGTCGTGTGGAACGAATTAATAGCATTTTGGGATACGAGCTCGCTCTTGGAACGAATTAAATTTTTAATGCATTCTTATGGGGGAAATTGTTTTGGTGTACGAGCATTTTGGGATACGAGCTCGCTCTTGGAACGAATTAAACTTGTAAACCGAGGTATTACTGTATTTTTGAATCTAGAAATGCTATAAAACCAAAAGCCACATGTCTAATCAGACTGTGCTCCAAATTTGAAGTTGATACCACAAAAAAATGTAGTTTGTTTTTTTGCGCTACACCAACCATGAATCTGTTTTTGCATAAGCAGGCAGTGACGACAGATAGCACCGACAGATCCACAGTTCTCTACTCCAATTCTGATGCCACAACTGGCACTAATACAAATATAAAACATTATTAAAGACAGGTAAACAGTCAGTCATGGAATAAAAGCAAATACTCAAATTAAACGCAAAAGCTCAAAGAAATACAATATAACAAAGATACAAATGAAATAAACAGCGCTTTTCAAGTTTTCCAGAAAGGTCTGGCAGTAGATTTTCAGAAATGTAATAAAGCAAATGAAAAATTCACTCTATAAACTAAACAGCCATATTAATTAGATAGATTAAAGCTATTCAACTCATTAAAGCCACTAAAGTTATTCCACTAAGAGCAGTGAGTGTTTATCTTGTTTAATTAACATTAAAAACAGGTTTATTAGGCTGCTGTCACTTTAAGAGCGAATGCATGGATTTATTATGATACTGACAAACATACTTAATGTTTATGTTCACTTGAAATATAACATAATAGGATATTCATTATTTTTGCTCACAATTCTGTGTGAATTTGTCTCCTCAAGTGCAAGAAGACGTGAAAGAGATCTCAGTTTAGCATTAGAAATTCACTCCATCAGTTCTGTTCACATTTATCTGTTTAACGCTTTTCTCAAAACATCTCGTTGCACAGCAGCTTCACAGAGAGCGTGTGTCACTACAGAGGACTGTGAACGAGGGATGGATTTCAGGAATCTGCATATACAAATCACGCAGATAGCTAATAAAGCTTTCCTCTACGGCAGAAACAATGAGCGCACTGCAGTAATTATGAGCGTTGAGCGATTATTTTAGGCCCTCACAGAACAATCACCCTTGAGTCTCAGACCTTTCAGCGATGGGTTTGCCAATATTAGCAGAAGTTTGGATTATAAAATAGCACAGTGGATGTTGGAATGTGAAGCATGGAGGAAGGAGGAACATGGAGATGGAGGTCACAAAAGCGTGGATAACAGTCTCAGCATCACTAAGAGTAAGGGAACGGCGGATACGAACAAAATTTTGCAAATGAAAAAAACAAGATTTAACTGTCATACTTATTTGTGAATCTAATGATAACGTGGAGTCAAAAAGCACTCCCAAATTCCGCACAGTTTTTAAAGGTCTAATCTGAATGCCCTCAAAATCAATGAAAAGGTCTTGTGTACAATTTTTCGATTTAGGACCAATCAACAAAATTTCTGTTTTATCGGTGTTAAGTTTTAAAAAGTTATTATTCATCCAGGTTGTTTAGTTCCTGTAGGCAAGAAGTAACAGAAACTGGCAGACAAGATGAGTTAGGTTTAACCGAGAAATAAATTTGGGTATCGTCAGCATAACTATGAAAGTTAAGACCTTGCTGTTTGATTATCTGGCCGAGTGGCAACACATAGATTAAAAAAAAGGAGAGGGCCAAGTACAGAACCTTGAGGCACACCATGAGTGATAGTAGCGGTAACTGATCGAACCTTGCCTATCTTCACAAACTGTTGTCGATCTGACAAGTATGAGCTCAACCATTGAAGAGCCTCTCCAGTGATTCCTATCGAAGACAGTCATGAAAGCAACGTTGAGTGGCACACAGTGTCAAAGGCTGCACTGAGGTCCAGCAGAACTAGGACACTGTGTCCACCAGAGTCAGCAACCAGTAGGAGATCGTTTAGAACTTTTAAAAGTGCTGTTTCTGTAATATTATTGTGACGAAAGCCTGATTGAAGTGGTTCAAAGAGATTGTTTTGCTCAAGATACGATTGCAGCTGTGTAGCAACAACCTTCTCAAGCAATTTTGCAACAAATGGGAGGTTTGATATTGATCTGTAATTGTTCTTAATGGTATTATCAAGGCCGGGCTTTTTTAGTATCGGAGTGACAGCTGCTACTTTTAAATCCTGTGGAACATAACTAGTGGCAAGTGATCTATTTATAATATGAGTTATGGGTTGAATGAGTGAGGGGAGGAAGGTTTTCAGAAGGTATGTTGGGATGGGATCAAGAGTGCAGGCGGTAGAATTATATTTGATAATTAGTTGTTCAACTTCAGATGTATTTGTGAGTGAAAAATTGTCGAGTGCATGACCTATCGGACATGGATTTGAACGGGGGGAGGTGGTTGTAGAAAATGTTTGATAAATGTTATTAATTTTTTGTAGAAAAAATGACTGAAAACTTTCACAGAGGTCAATAGTGGCAGTATTAGCTACTGAGGATGGTTTAATTAGTTTATTTATTTCCAAAAAAAGAGCTTTCGGTTTGCATTTAGCTTTGTTAATGACAGCCGAGAGATATTCAGAGCGAGCAGTGTTAAGTGCGAGAGATATTCAGAGCGAGCAGTGTTAAGTGCTTCTTTATATTCCACAACTGAATCAGAAAAAGCCATGGAATGCACATGAAGGGAGGTTTTTTTTAAACGTCTTTCAAGACGCCTACATTTTGCTTTCAGGGATCTCAGTTCAGGAGTGAACCAAGGAGAGGAGTGAGTAGATGGAACAATTCTAGTTTTTGACGGAGCAAGATTATCCAAAACATTACAAATAGAGACATTATAGGTTGAGACTATATTATCTGGATTTAAGAGGTTGAGTGAAGAAGGAAGAGCAGAGACAGCAATAGCGGCAGATAAATTGTCAACAGTTATAGATCCCAGATTACGGTACGATAGCATGGTTTTATTGTGTAGTTTCACAAAAGGGAGTGAAAAATCGAAAACTATTAGTTTATGGTCAGAAATACCTAAGTCATGACCCTGGACATGCACTTTGTCAATACCAACAGAACAAAGCAAGTCAAGAGTGTGAGAACAGGAATGAGTAGGAAAATCAATGTGCTGGGATATTTCAAAATAATCTAGAACAGCCATGTCTTTAGTAGAGGAACAATCAGAATCAACATGTATGTTAAAGTCACCCAGCATCGTGATTCTATCATACTGGGCACAGGCAAGAGTAAGAAATTGAGTCAGTTGAGAAAGAGAATGTGTGTTATATCTAGGGGGTCTATAAATCTAAATAATCAGAAGTGGAACAGGACCAGCAAGTTTAAGTGACATACATTCAAAGCTAGAAACATCAAGAACGTCAACTGTAGTCACTTTGTAATTGTTTTTGAAGATCACAGCCAGACCACCACCTCTGCCACTGAGCCTAGGTTTTGTCAGGTAGCTGTATCCAGAAGGGGTTAAAAGGTTCAGTTCGATGAAATCATCGGGTGTTTGCCAGGATTCAGTCAGAAACATTAAATCCAGGTTTCTGTCAGACGTAATGTCATTTAGCAGAGCACCTTTAATTTGATGAGTAGTGAGAGCGTTGGTGAGTAGGCAACATCTCCAGACAGGGAACGAGAGCGCAGTTAATTTGATGAGTAGTGAGCGTTGGTGAGTAGGCAACATCTCTATTTAGGGGTGTTGATAGAAAAATCCGGTGAATTCCTACAGTGTGTATTACACTGAGTATCTTACAACCTTTGTTGAACAATAACTCCATCGTAGCGTTCTGCTGTCCTTCGCCACTCTCCTGAGAGCAAGAAACGCATGTGTAAATACATTTCAGATTTCTCTTGAGTCTCTATATGGATGAACAGGTAACTGTTGCCATGGCAAACACCCACTCGTGTGCCAAACAAAGACCGCGATGGGCAGATTTTCCCTTCCACACTTTTTAGTCCGCTCTGTTTAAAGCATTTGGAGAGTGATGTCACCCAGTGATATTTTTAGTGGGAAACAGAATCAGTGTTTGCCTGTATTTTATAACATCACAGCCCTGCAGTGAAATATTCTCTCTGTTTCCCCATGCAGGTTGTGTGTCTTCAAGAAAAGCTTGAAGGAGCCTGAAATCGACGATGGAAAAGACAATGGAATATCTCTGCGACAGATTCATGAGAACGTGCTGAACTGAAATCGACGATGGAAAACACAACCCTGGTTTGTTCTGCCCAGGGCTGGTGCGGCCCGAACGTTTCCACCTTTTCAGCCGAGTGGGACGATAACGTGAACTCCTTTCTGACGGCACCTGACGTGATCAAACCCCCTCCACAGTTCCAGGATCCAGAGGAGCCGAGCCAGGCATCACCCACTAGCTCAAGACGAGACAAAGACGGCGTGAGTTCCCTGAGGAAAGAGCGTAGGAGTAGACCAACCAGTAACATAGAGCTCCACAGACGCTCCTTGTCACTTTCCACCACTGTCAATTCCAACCCAGGTGTTGCCCGACGCCGCTGCGAAAGCTACGCGCTTTCTTATCCCAGCAGCAGCTCAGACGACAGCGGCAGCGACAGCACCTCTGCGAGGAGGGGAGACCGTCTTCCCGATGCAGTGCCGCGCTCAAGATCCCGGAGCATTGTCCAAAAGGAAACCACCTCCACCTGTGCGAAACAAGAAGGCCAAAAGGAAACCACCTCCACCTGTGCGAACCGTGTCACTGCAAAGGCTCGCAGCAGAACATAAAACACAGGGACTTCACCTTAGGAAAGACGCCCAAAGCATCAAGATACTGCCAGATCTCATTCCAACCTCGAAGCAGGACATTGGTAAGTGCAAGAAACCAACTCCAAAACCTGAAGCCCCTGGCAAGGTGGCACTGAAGACATCTGTCTCTGGGCACAGGGCACTAAATGAGCTTCGATCCAGCGAACCATGCAAGTCGGGCCCAGGCTCCTCCATGGTCACGCCGAAAAATGAAGGTAATTCTGAAATAAACACATCCCCATCCTCTTCCCACTCTTCCCCCTCCCAGCCCTCCATCTCTTCTCCCTCCAAACGCAACTCTCCTTCGAGTGGCTACGCCAGCCAGTGCGAGACTCCCACTCAGTCGTTCCTGTCCTGCAGGATGCGCCACAAGCCTTCCGCCGTTATTCCTGGCCAGCGGGCAAGAAACCGCAACGCGAGGCTCTCTCTTCAGCTTCCTGAACTTCCACATCACACTCCTGATCCAGAGCCTTCAGCAGTCCAGCCGAAAGTGAATCGGCGCTACTCGGACAGCACTGAGGCCACCAGACCCAAGCAAAGGATGAGCAACAGCATGTTGATAATGCCGGTGGTTACTCAGGAGGACCTGAACAGTGTGCGCTTAAAGTCAGTCAGCAGCTCTGATCTCGAGAATGCACAGGAAACTACGGCTGACATTATTGAGGAGGAGACTGGATACTCCTTAAGCCCTACAAACAACCAAAAAGCCAAACCACCAGTGGCTCCGAAGCCACAGAGAAATAAATGGCCTCCCAATGCTGTGGTACAGCCACGTTTTGGAGCCGCTTCTGTTGCAGAACCGCCAGCGGTCATCGCCAGTGAAAGATCAGAAGACATTTACGCAATGATTAACAAAGCAAAACCCGCGGTGACTGGACCATCACAAAGTATTGACCAAGCACATCATCAGAGGCAGCAGAATCCAAACGTGGTCTTCTTTTTCTGGAAGGACCAAACGCTTTTGAGCCACAGAATCCAAACGTGGTCCCCTTCAACACAACCAGCTGTTACAACCAACTTCATAAGAAGAGAAGAGCGCCGCCTCCGCCTCTGGCAAAGACTCCAGCCGTGGACAATCCGCTGTATCACAGCTCAGCCGCTCTGAAGAGCCCAGACGAAGCCCAGTCTCCCTCCAAGCTCTGCAAGTCTCCGAAGTCTCCGACCTCTGCAAGCCAATATCATGTTACTTTATATGGCGTCATTCCAACTTACCCTTTGGTCACTGAGCAACAGAACTCAACTGCACCAGGTAAGAGATCTGTAATGGACTGGATTTTATCTTTCAGTTTGTGAAACTGCTGTATACCAGAATCAATAGTTGCTGTCTCGTCATGTCAACAGATCATCCAACATATGATGTAGAGAAGAGGGACCGAATGCCTGACCTTGGACCTCTACAATTAGTAGGAGAGGAAGACGATGTATTTCTTTACAAGTCCAAATCTCAAACAACGGAGGATCTGTTCACAATAATTCACAGGTAGGGTTGGGTATCGTTTGAATTTGAACGATTCCGATTCTGCTTATCGATTCCGATTCTTATCAATAAATAATTTCGATTCCAATAAATTAAACAAAAAAATTTGATATAAGTCTTTTTGCAAAACATTTGATTGTGTCTGAATACCATTTATTGGTAGATTTATTCTAACTAACAGAAGGTTCTAGCATTATGAAAGAAGGAAACACTTTTACAGGCGTAATTAAAACAAAATGAAATTGAACATGGATAGATTTCAAGTTCAGAAACTATAATCAGATGTGAAATAACTGCACTTTATAAATGAAATGTAGTTATAAGTTATTGAGTTAAGAACAGCTTTATCTGTTATTGTTTGATTATTGTGATTATAGAAACACAGCAGGAATATTACGCTACTGTCACTTTAAGAGCCGCGCGGATCCATTAAACGGATACACATGCGTTTCATTCAACTGTTTACATGCAGTTTCAGGAGATTCGTGTGTTTTCAAGAGCAACAGGAAGCACATTTCAGAACAGTTTTGCTCATTATTCAGTATGAGAGCTTTCTGTGTGTGTTTGAATGGTTTAAAGTCAAATTAAAATGCACACAAAAAGAATCGATAAGAGGAATCGAAAGTTTAATTTTATAACAAGTATCCGATTTCTGACCTTAAGTACAGTATCTGATTCCAGAATTGGAATCCATTTTCGATTCCCAACCCTATTCACAGGTTAATTAGTGCTGCAAACACATACTCTAGTTCCCAGTACAGCTCCAGTCTCGGAGCGTGGAGTTCCGCTCTCTTTTATATCGTTTTCCCATTTTGCAGGTCTAAAAGAAAGGTCCTGGGTCGTAAAGACTCCTTTGAAAATAAGCAAGGCGACCCTGGCACTCAGACACTCGGCAGCGGAGCCTCCAAGATCAGTTCCCAAAATGACAACTTCATGGCTTTTCTGAGGAGGACGAGAAGTGCGAAGGCTGGTTGCGGTGAGCGGATCTCCGCCACAGAGCTCCTCAGAAGCTCCAAGCCCACGGTCACCATCGCAGCAAACATCTCCCACTGCAAAAACAGCTGTGTGCAGTCACACGGTCCGTAAGGGGTCGTTTCTGTCCCAGTCATGCGTTACGTCACCACAAATGTGCCATGTCAAGCTTCAACGTATCAAAAACAACTAGCTCGTATATATTTGCTTTTGTTTTGACGAATATCTGAGGCGGAACATTAAGAAGTTGTTCAGATCATAAACATTCCTGAAACATGCATTGTTTTGTCATTGTACTGAATGATAACAGAATAATCCACATTTGTAAATTTAAATATATCTTTATGTGTTAATGTACATATAAATGTTTTAAGAGTTGAGATGCTATCTTGAGAAAATATTACGGTTCTTGTCATAAAGTTACTGGATATTAACGCATAAATAACTTGTTGTGTTTGGGCTTCCTGCCTTCCATAACGAAGCAGACTATATCAATGACTGTTTTCAAATGTTCTGCTGTAGATTTGCACATGTTGAGTATATTAAATTGCTTTTCAGAAGTAACTCGTGCTTGTTTTTGTGTTCCTTGAACATTCTCATATTCACTTGATGCATTTAAATGATGTTCAGGAATAATTTAAGCTCCTGTCTCAAACAGGAGTGTCTATACGTGTCTCTTCATATCAAATCATCATGAGATGTGTGGGATGAGTGAGGGACAGATGTCATGATAAGCAATGAATATAATCTTCAGGTTGCATTGACAGACATCTCAACACAACTACAGTCTGACTGTTGAGAGACACCGACTTGTTTGAACACTTCATTCTTTTCTTTCAAAGAGCCCGCCCTCATGCAGCACAGCCAATCACGTCTTCTTGCATGATTGACAGGTCAGACAGCCTATCAGCACCAGCTGTCAGAGTGATAGTACAAGCGGCAGAGAGAAAATACAGCGGCAAAAAAAAAAACCTTACGTCCCTAGAGACGTAACAAATATATTGAAATATTATTACGTGTAAAAAAATTGTGAAATAGTTTGTAAAATCTTCTATAACCCACGGGTTATATGCGGGAAAATACGGTATATGTTTACAGACATACTGCCGGTTACCCGTGTGTCTCATTTGCGGAGCTAATGTGGCGGTAATTAAATAATTTAATAAGACGACACTATGAGACAAATGACATAAGAGCAAAGACAACTAAATGATTTGATTTATTGCTGAAAAGCTAAAATTTTATTTAGATTTCCAGGTTTTGTTATGCAGCATGTCCATATTTTTAATTTGTATAATTTTGACAGGATATATTTTTATGGAGAGCAAAATCTTTTGGGATATTTAAAATGTAAGTTTTATATAAAATGACATAAAAGTAAAGAAATTTGAATGTTTGTTCTTTTAACATTTACTTTATTTCTAACTTGTATAATTTAGACAGGATATATGTTTATTTTTAAATTTGTAGTATTTTTAAATATTTGTATATGTTTAAGTTATTTAAGGTATAAGTTGATTTATTTCCCGAATAATATTCCTGTCTGTTTTTCTTCAAATTTATGTTCAAAAAAGGTGTTTTAAAAGTTTAGTTTTAGTGTTTTCAATAAATGTTTATCCTGTTCGGCCCGCGACCTAAAGTTTTTTGGGATTTTGGCCCCCTGTGCAATTGAGTTTGACACCCCTGCTTTACAATAAGGTAAGGTTCCATTTGTTAACTAACAATTAAAAATACTTTCTAGAAAATAGTTAACGTTCATTTCAACATTCACTAATACATAATTTTTATATAAATGCTGTATCTACATATATCTATTATGATTGTGGTTTCAGTTAAATTGCAAAAAAAAAGGGAAAAGGTTTGAGCAGCTCTAGATTGTGTGTAAAACTGCTATCAGATGTTTTTCCAGATAAAGCGCTCTTAATAAGACATATTTTTTGAACGCACCTTGACCACACTGTTTAGTCACTGACTTTCAATGCTGTTTCTGTACACCTGTAAGAGCCTGTAAACACCTGTAAATGCCTGTAAACAAATGTAAAAGTCTCTAAAACGCCTGTAAACACCTGTAAACACCTGTAAACACCAGTAAATGTCTGTAAAAAACTGTAAACACTAGTCAACGCCTGTAATCACCAGTAAACACCTGTAAACAATTGCCGGCAGCAATGTCACCCTCTAGCCTACGACTGGTTGCTCACAAAAGCTAAGCGGGGATGTGTGTGGTCTTTTCCTGGATGGGAGACTGATTGCTGCAGGAAGTGGTGTTAGGAGGCCAGCAGGGGGTGCTCACCCTCTGGTCTATGTGAGTCCTACCGCCCCAGTATAGTGACGGGGACACTGTACTGAAATGAGCACCGTCATTCGGATGAGGTCCTGACTCTCTGTGCTCATTAAAAATCCCAGGATGTCTTTCGCAAGAGTAGGGGTGTAACCCCGGCATTCTGGCCAAATATGTCCATCATGGCTTCCTAACCATCCGTAAACACCAGTAAAAACCTGTAAACACCTGTAAAAGCCTGTAATCACACCAGTAAACGCCTGTAAACACCAGTAAACGCCTGTAAACGCCTGTAAGCAAATGTTAATGCCTGTAAAAGATTGTAAACGCCTGTAAAATCCTGTAAACAAAATAGCATGTGATTTTGGATGCAGCCAAAGCTTTTTGACCATTGGAGCAATTGCTTTGCAAAATGAATCAGTGTTTTGAGGCTGGTGACCCCTGCTGGCCAACACTGTGCAAATGCAGCAACAATTCAGACCAAACACGCATAAAAACATATTTTACAAACCAACTGCAAATGTGTTTTTGAAGGTGTTTGTAATCTATTAAATGCAATTAACAAATCATTTATCTTCATAATATATGTTATTTTACTAAATTGCAGGGTATTTGTTTTAAGGAGAGCTTGGTCAATCTGATCAACAACTAAAACTCTTCTTTTTTATTTTATAAATGTGTCATTGAATGTTTATAAAATTGAGCACAGAAATCATAAAACTGGTTGACAGTCAAACAAAACCTATGGAGGACGCAGCCTTCCAAATTTATTTAATTTAATTTTTTATTTTCTATGGACAAAGGTTTCAAAATGTTTAAGCGTTGACTCTGCTTCCTTTGCATCCTTACAGGAGCCGTGTCTTAAAACAGATCAATTCAGGCAGAACGAGGGTCAAAAACTATTTTTTTAAGTGAACCTCAAGGAACATATTAAAATAAAAAAATCCATGTCACAACACCTCCAAATATTATGCAGACTATTAAATAACAGTATATGTCCACAGATGAACCTTTCCCAACATGATGTGGATTGATTGTTATATGTTTATCTTCCATTATTGCAGCCACTGACAGACTGACCGCTGATCTTTGGTCTCCTGGTCTCAGCCCATCCTTAGGAGGGCCATGTGAGGCCGATCCTCCGTTCATGCAGAAGGTAAACGTGTTTTATTGCTAATAGTCTTTATCAAAGCCAATCACTTCACTGACAGATCAAACCGTGGTTGAAAGCAGTGAACTCTCTCTCTGCGCTCACTCTCGGGCAGAGGTTGCACTGACCTGATGTTCTGCCATGACTCTTTAAGCTAGCCGCTGATCATGACCTATACAGGGAGACACAGGAAATCTCTGAAGTCCTCTTTTACACTCCATTTCCAACAGTTAACATGAAAAATATATGCATGCTCACAAGACATGTTTGATTACACCATCTGGATGCTCAAATCGATCTGGTGCTTTAAAATGCTTTAAAGTTAACCAGCAGAAATCTGTGAGAAATATAACGACCCAAAGACAAAAGACCTGATAAACTGAGCTGATATGGAGCAGTAGGGCTGTGTTTCATACGCCACAGATGCTCCCGTATCAGGCTTGCTCATCAATCACGTCATCGGATACTGATCGACGTTAATCACAATGTACAAAAAATCTAAAGTCAACAAAAATCCCTTACTCTTGGGTGTACATAATTGTATTGAATGTACTTGTAGAGTATTTAAAAGCCTAAAACATTTTTAAAAATTGAGCTTGCTTATAATATTAACAGAATTGTAACAAGGACTCAGACAGGTTAAGATCCATCTGCAGTTTATTAAGATCACACAGTCTCAGTGTACAGACAGGCTTAGGTCGAATCCCCAGGCAGAACAGCAAAGTCAAGAATCCAGAATCCAGATAAACAAAGAACAATGGGCAGGCGGCACAGAATCAAACACGATGAACAAGGCAGAGTCAGAACACAGGCAAGGTTAACACTGGGGAAATAACACTCAGAAATGTAGCCGGGACAAACAAGACTTCGCAGTGAGGTGTTGGGTATCCAGTGTTTAAATAGTAGTGATGATGCACAGCAGGTGTGTGGTAATCAGTCCAATTCATGCGTTCATACGTTCAAGGCTAGATTATTGTAATGCTCTACTAGGTGGTTGCCCTGCACGTTTAATAAACAAATTCCAGCTGGTCCAAAATGCAGCAGCTCGAGTTCTTACTAGAACCAGGAAGTATGAGCATATTAGCCCAGTTCTGTCAAACCTGCACTGGCTTCCTATTAAACACCGAATACATTTTAAAATCTTGCTAATTACTTACAAAGCATTACATGGTTTAGCTCCACAGTATTTGAGCGATCTCTTAACACATTATAGTCCTTCACGTCTATTGCGATCCCAAAATACTGACCAGCTTATAATTGTCAGGGATTGGGGGTGAAGGTAAGAGTGATGACTCAATATGCAGGTGGAAGGGCTTTTTATTAAACATAAAATAAAATGCAAACAAAAACTACCCCGTGGGGGAAAAAACAAGACTGACTAACTGAAGAACAAAACAGAATAGACTTAACTGGGGGAACAGGCAGGACAGGAACAGACTGGCAGCAAAACAGGACAGGTACGACAATGACGCGACACAGAACAGCAAACATGAGGAGATTAAATACACACAGGAGGAAGGGAAAATGATCGGGAACCAGCTGGGACAAATCAAATTTAAGCAGTGAAACAAGGTAGTTGGGTTACTCATTGACGAGACATGAACACGCAGCCAATGTGGACGCGCATCACTGTTCACAAAAACACACAGACAGCGACACAAAAATACAACATGAAAACACACGGCTGATATAAACACAAACCGCATGCTCACAACACTGCACACAGACCCAAAAGTACGCAGCTCGAGCATAGAGCGCATGAAAACGTGGAACCACTCGGCTCGCACGCTCATGACAAGGACAAACACACGGGTCATGAATGTCCGAACCCCGACACAAACTGGGGATCGGACACTATAACCTGCACACAAGACGTTACACAGACCAGCATGCACGCGACTCGAACACTCGAAGCCACGCGCACACAAACAAAACTCGAGACATTACGGTGGTGTCAGAGCTCTGCCACAACAACAAAAAATTACTAGACCGAATGTGGCAGAACCCTGACAATAACAATGAACCCTGTTCATTTGTATCAGCCTGTATTATCACATTACTTGGCTTCCGGATGAAAGGGAACGCTGGCGCGTCTGGCTGCCGCTCCTCTCTCCGGGTTATTGATTTTAAATATTCGATTGGATTACTCAAAGATTACCAGAAGTGGTACATGAGGGTTTTGGAGCAAGAGAAGTGCCCTAGTATCATCACAACTGAAATGCGGATTTTATTTTTAATCCTCGGCCTGCTGTTTTTATCTTTGAATTATTGTTTTTTTGGCTGGAATCAACTCATCTGTTGCACAGACAACAACACTCGACCCTGCAAGTTTGCTGCTTCTCCTGTCATGGCTGTGAGGTACACTGCTGAAAAACGGTTGTGCTTAAAAAGAAATATTTTTTTAGCAAATGACACTTTTGAACTTTGTCAAAATGTCGGAATCCTGCTTCCTTTGCGCTATATGCATCGCGCGTCTAGGCGCAAGTTTAAACACATATCTGACTCCATCGCTGTGCCTGTATTTCAGCGTAAATCAAACAGACTGCTCTGCAAGGGGGTGGATTTTAACAACCTGTCAGTGCTCAAACGTGCGGAGATCGCTCTGTCACTCGTAACGCCTCCGAGTCTGGTGAATTCGGCTCTTTTTAATGTTCGCTCTGTGAACAACAAAGCAGTCATTTTATCTGACATTATTATCGAACATAAACTGGACTTGGTCTGCTTAACAGAAACATGGCACAAGCAGGGCGATGGACTTCTGTTTAATGAACTTACTCCATCTGGCTACGGTTTGTTTGATGCTCCGCGACCATCCGGCAGAGGTGGGGGCATCATTGTGCTGTATAATCAAAGATTCACATTAAGTCCAGTAGTCACCCCCCCTTTTAATTCTCTTGAGTGTCTTGTTTTGAGTGTCTCTGCTCCCATCTCTACAGTTATAGCTACTGTTTACAGACCTCCTAAGACAACTGAACACTTTTTATCTGAATTTGCTGAACTATTGTCTATGTTATGCCTCAAGTTTGAGAGAACTCTTATCCTGGGGGATTTTAACATCCATGTTGACAAAAAAGAATCTGCAATGACTAAGGACTTTTTGTCTTTGCTGGACTGTTTTGACCTGAAGCAGCTTGTGGACTGCTCCACACACATCAAGGGTCACACTCTAGATCTCGTCATTGCAAATGGATCATTCTGGCCTCAGCTCTCCACCACTGACTTAGGATTATCTGATCACTTTGCTATCTTTTTTAATATGGAACTGTCACATCCTAACAATGCCTCATCCCGTATTGTAAATTACCGCAAATGGAAATCCATTGATCTACCTGACTTCTCTGCTTATATTGAGTCCACATTAAGCGTTTTCTCTCCGTCTGACCCTCTGGAGGACAAAATCTCAATGTTAAATACTGTTCTTATGTCTGGTCTGGACTCATTTGCACCTATGAAATCCCGGTCTGTGGCCTTTGTGCGTTCTGCTCCATGGTACAATGACGTGCTGCGCTCTATGAAGGCAGCTTGTCGTAAGATGGAGTGAAGGTGGCGTCTGTCTGGCCTGACTGTGCATCACCAAGCTTGGAAAGACCATGTACTGGAATATAAGGCAGAGATTGTTTCAGTCCGGTCTCAATATTTCTCTCAGATAATTAACACTAACCAAAACAACCCCAGACAACTGTTTCATACCATTAACAAACTCCTTAAAGGAAACGGCTCTCCTTGTGTACCTACCTCAGTTCATCTTTGTAATAGGTTTCTTGATCACTTCAGTTAAGATTGCTAATGCTCGCAATTGCATTACTGCTGTTTCGACTGATCCGGCTTTTAGGATCAAACCTTTTTCTGGCTCTTTTCTTTCTAATTTTTCCTTGCACGATTTTGTTTCCCTTGGAAAGGAAGTTTCAAAATTGAAATCAACCACTTCCGCAATTGATCCCATACCTTGTGATTTGTTTAAATCATGTTTTGTTTCTTTATGCCCTGTTGTCCTGAGTATAGTAAATGACTCACTGCGCATGGGTGTTGTGCCTGCTGCACTTAAAATTGCTGCAGTTACTCCTATACCAAAAAAGACCAACGCAGACGGGGACAACCTCAATAATTACCGTCCAATCTCAAATCTCCCCTATCTTGCAAAATTGCTTGAGCGAACTGTGGCTTCTCAATTAAATTCTCACCTCTCGGTCAATAACCTTTTTGAGCCCCTCCAATCAGGCTTCCGCAAACTGCACAGCACAGAAACGGCATTAGTTAAGGTCACAAATGACCTGTTGATCGCTGCAGACTCTGGCTGTCTCTCAATTTTAATTCTCCTCGATCTTAGCGCAGCCTTTGATACAGTGGATCACTTTACTTTACTCAGTCGTTTGGAATCCGTTTTTGGTGTTACTGATACAGTTTTAAACTGGTTTAAATCGTTCCTCTCAGATCGAAGGCAGTTTGTGTCACTGGGTGGATGTAGGTCCAAAGTTGGGGCAGTGCAATTTGGAGTTCCCCAGGGATCTGTTTTGAGTCCATTGCTTTTTAGTATGTACATTTTTCCACTGGGTCAACTTCTCAGATCCTTGGGTCTTAATTTTCATTTTTATGCAGACGACACACAAATTTATATTCACTCAAAACCTGGAGATAATACAGCTGTCAGCTTTTTAGAACATTGTATTTCTGAGATAAAAATATGGATGTCACATAATTTTCTCTGTCTCAACAGTGACAAAACTGAGGTCATGCTCATTGGTTCACCCCAACAAATTCGCAAAGCTGATGCTGTACCCTTAATGGTGGATGGCTCTGCTTTGGAATTTCAAACAAAATGTAAAAATCTGGGGGTGATATTCGATGCAAATCTAACATTCGATCCGCATGTACAGAATATGGTCAAAACTTCATTTTTTCATCTCAGAAACATTGCACGATTGCGCCCTATGTTATCTCTCTCGGTGGCTGAACAATTAATCAATTCATTTGTCTTTTCCCGTATTGACTATTGTAATGCTCTGCTTGCTGGGGTTTCTAAAACTACAGTAAACAAACTGCAGTATGTTCAGAACTCAGCGGGCAGAATCTTGACAAGGTCCAGGACCAAGGTCCAAGTGAACACATCACTCCCATCTTGGAGTCTCTGCACTGGCTCCCGGTCAGGTTTCGCATTGATTTTAAAATTCTAATGCTCACCTATAAGGCCTTGCATGGTTTAGCGCCACAATATATGACTGAACTTTTAACTGCATACACCCCAAGACGCAATCTCCGTTCATCTAATTCTGTTTTTTTAATTGTTCCTCCAACACGTTTATGCTCTATGGGTGACCGGGCTTTTTCTTCTTTTGCTCCAAGACTCTGGAATGCTCTGCCCAATGAGATCAGACATGCTGACTCTTATAGTGCTTTTAAATCTTCACTTAAAACTTATTTTTTTAGATTTGCATACAAATGATTATTATTGTGTGTTCTGCCTTGCTTTTTATATCATGCATCTTTTCTTTTAAATTAATTTTAATGTATGTTTATTGTATTTATATGTTTCTGTGCAGCGCTTTGAGATGTAACTTTTAAAGGCGCTATATAAAATAAAATAAAATAAATAAAAATAAATAATTCCTAGAATATCAAATGCAGTATCAGCGCGCAGTGTTAATCCAGAGTGGCGGTCGTGGTAAGGGAACACGGGAACACGGGAACACGGGAACACGGGAACACGGGAACACGGGAACACGGGAACACGGGAACACGGGAACACGGGAACACGGGAACACGGGAACACGGGAACACGGGAACACGGGAACACGGGAACACGGGAACACGGGAACACGGGAACACGGGAACACGGGAACACGGGAACACGGGAACACGGGAACACGGGAACACGGGAACACGGGAACACGGGAACTGCTGGCTAGACATCACAGGGAAGACAACGACTCGACAACACGGTGATGGTGAGCAGGGAACTAAATAGACAGGGGAGATGGGAATCAGGTGCGTGCAATGATTGCTGAGTGTGTGATCAGTGACCACGCCTCCCACACTCACCTCGCATACACACACAGGCAGTAACCAGGAGACAATGAACTCATAAACCGTGACACAGACACACTCTGTTAGTTTAAATGTAGACTAAAAACACATCTCTTCAACCTGGCATACACATAACACATTATACATACATTTTTAATCCAAATCATGTAAAATGATTGTTAGGCTGCATAATTTAGATAAGCCGGAACCGGGAACATTCCCATAACATCTGATGTACTCGATACATCAGAAGAAGAATGGCATCTACGCTGATATTGGTCTCTGTTTATTCCGAGGTTACCGTGGTCAGCTGGATCCGGGCCATATCCAGATCAGATGAAGGACCTGGACACGAGCACAGCACTGCCCTGAAGTGTCTGCGGAGACCGTGACTCTACTAGACCCTCCCCTGTGACGATCATGAACCCATCTCTAACCGGACCAAATTGGACTTCATATTGGACTTGAATTGTTGTATAATAATCATGCACTGTTTGGCTGTTGGCCAGAGGAGAACTGGTCCCCCGACTGAGCCTGGTTTCTCCCAAGGTTTTTTCTCCATTCTATTCTTCATTCATTTATTCCGTCACCTGCTGGAGTTTTGGTTCCTTGCTGTTGTCGCCTATGGCTTGCTCAGTTGGGGAAACTTTATTGATTCACCTGCTCTTTTAAGGCTGCTGTTCAGCCAAAACAAACTTTGTTTATAATGTTTTCATATGACCACTGTAAAGCTGCTTTGAAACAATCTGTATTGTAAAAAGCGCTATATAAATAAAGGTGACGACTTGTAAACATCTGTAAACACCTGTAAATGCCGTTAAATGATGTTAAACACCTGTAAACGCCTGTCAAAGCCTGTAAACGTCTGTAAATGTCTGTAAAAGCCTAAAAACTACTGTAAATACCTGTAAATGCCTGTAAACGTCTGAAAACGCGGTTAAAGCCGTTAAACGCCGTTAAACAACTGTAAATGCCTGTCAAAGCCTGTAAACATCTGTAAACGCCTGTAAATGTATGTAAATAAAGTTGATTCGTCTAACCATTTACGAATGACTCATGAAAGAATTAAATAAAAAGGCCGCAGAAATGAAAGCGAGGCTTTATCTCCGCAATCCATTAGCATATTCTGACCAACCTTGGTGTGAGTTTTGTCAATCTTGATCTAATGCTACCTGCAGAGTTTTGGCGCTGTGCCCCCTAGTGGTCAGGAGACATGAAAAAGTGACATTTTTGCTTATAACTTCTGAACGCTTCTGTCAAAAATAATAAAACTGGTCTTGTTAGATTCAGTGCATCATGCCGAGTCGTGCGATACGAAATTTTCCCATATCGGCCATTTTAAGTGTCGGCCATTTTTAATTTTGTCATAAATTGTTATATTTAACAAACACATTGGCGTATCGTTACAAAACTCGACATGTGTCTTCGGCACCTGGGCCAGATCCGACTCAAAAGGTTTCGAGTCAACACCACCTTGTGGTCAAAAGTTATAACCAAATTTACAAAAATGCTAATAACTTTTTATTTAAATTAACGTATTTTAAAACAAATTGTCTTTCTATGTTGCTTGGGTCAAGCCGAGAACACAGATACCAAATTTGTCATAGTCGGCAATACTTCCTGTCCGCAATGTTGTTTTTCTTTTAAAAAATACTTTTTTTTTAACTCCTCCCAGACCGATTGTCCTATTTTCACCAAAATTGAATTGTATCTTCAGACTGTGCTGACAAAAAGTTATGGATTTCATGTCGATAGACAAAATCGTTTTCGTATACCGCAATTGCAAATTTGAGGTAGTGATGAAAAAATGACTTTAATGCTCTATGTCAGCAATGCTTTGCTCAGTTGACACCAAACTTTGCAGGTGGCATTGTCATCTAAATCTGACCACAATTCATGAATTTGGACACAGCGCCAACTACTGGTCTAAAGCGATAATCTTTTCAATCAAATTACTGTGACTATATTAAAGGTTTTTCAGCCATTTATCCTAAAATCATATTCAAATGTATTTGGTGATTACTGCCGTTGGTCTGATGCTGCCAGCCATGTCGGCATGACATGTAATGCCCTCCTTGTGCTTGGCCCGTCATGGCTGCTTGCAGCTATATTTATTATTGTATTTATTGATTAAATATGAGACATTTGTCAAACAGTAGATATGGATCCTTTAGACAGGGTTTAGCTGGTCTGGTCTGCTCTGGTCTGGATTTAGGTGGTCTTGACTGCAACACTGCTGATTACATAATGAGGACTAATCATAATTCTGCAAGGCACCAGTCCAGTCGACAGGAAACTACATAACAAATATAAAAAATACATTTGCAACTGGATGTTATAAAACAAAAAAAGACTAAATCTAAGTAAGAGCATCTTTGGATATATTTAGCTCTGATGTCTATGAATAGCCTGACAATAGACGTGAGTTATCAGTTCAAAGACCTCATTATCACTGGAATGATGAAAAGAGAAAGAAGTTTAAACATTTGTATTGCTGGGATGAATAAAACAAGATAACCTCCTGAAGAACGAGGATGGAACTAGACAGCAAAATACTTCAGACTGACTTTTGTGAAGTGCTCAAATTTCAGTTTATTACTTCAAACAAGTCCATAAATACGCAAGGAACCACCACTGACTGTTTGCAGTGTTTAAGAGCCAGAATTTGCACTGATATTGAATCGATTATATTCTTGTAAAGCATGCAACCTCCATAAGTTGATATATCCTTTCAGCCCACACGCATTACAGCGGTCCTGAATTGTTCATTTAGGATTTGATGTTAACATTTGAGGGATCTGGGGAATGCATGTTGTTAATTTTTTTCATATACTCAATGCTTTTATTTGTATTATTTTCTACTACATGTTATTCCTTATTAAAGAGTGGAGATCCTTCAGATCCTAACAACTATCGTCCTATTTCTAGGTTACCAGTCTTAGCTAAAGTATTTGAATCATTGATAAACAATCAATTAAAACAATTTTTAACGGATAGTAATGTCCTTAACGATCAGCAGTCAGGCTTTAGAGCAGGTCGTAGTACCCTAACTGCAGTTTTATTAGTCACAAATGACCTTATACACTCTTTAGATTGTAAAAGGTTCTGTGCAGCATTATTTGTCGACTTTTCAAAAGCCTTCGACTCTGTTGATCATAATCTATTGTTACAGAAACTTAGATCTATGGGTATTAGTGAAGCTGCAATGAAATACTGTAGTTTGATAATGATCAATCTGAACATACTCATTGTGTGAATATAGAAAATTATAATTCTCCTTTTCTTCAAGTTAAAAAAGGAGTTCCACAAGGATCTATTTTATCTCCTATCCTATTCTCTATTTGTATGAATGGTTTAGATTCAGGAGTAGACTCTGCTAATGTGCATCTATATGCTGATGACACGATTATTTATACAGCAGCAGCATCTATAAATCAAGCTCTGATGAATTTACAAAATGCATTTAATGCTATACAATGTTTGCTGACTAAATTAAAATTAGTTTTAAATTAAAAAAAGACCAAATATATGATTTTAACCGCACTTACCTTAAGGATACAGATATAACAATTTCAACTTTATGTGGTACAGAAATTGAAAGAGTCTGTTCTTACAAATATTTAGGTATATGGCTAGATGAAAAATTAGCATTTAATGTTCATATTGATAATTTGCTGAAGAAGCTTAAATCAAAAATAGAGTTTTTCAATCGTTTTAAAAGTTGTTTTCCCTATGAGGCCCGAAAGAAGCTGGTTGAGAGTACTTTTTTAACCATAATTGATTATGGTGACCTTGTTTACATGCATGCAGCTTCCTCTTTACAAGGGAAATTGGACTTGCGTTAGGTTTTGTATGTGATGCAGAATATCGTACGCATCACTGTATGAATCTTTATCATGCTCCTCTTTGTTTCATAGGAGAAATTTACATATGTATATATTTATTGCAAAGGCACTTCTTGGTAAATTACCATCTTACATTACAAACTTTTTAACTTTTTATACTAATGGTGATGGCACCAGATCGCAGCTGCATCTTTGTTTAAGAGTCCCAAGAGTATTCTCTGCATTTGGAAAGCATACACAAGCAATCCAATAAATCAAATAGGTCAAAGTTCAAGAAAAGCTCTTACAAGACTCTTTGAAAGCAGAATATAGAATACATTTAAAAGTGCTCAAAGATGGCAAAGACTCTGATTTCAGGACAGTTTGTAAGTCATTCCAAGCCAAATTTAATTATTTGCCTGAAACTGTGTGTGCTGTCGTTTTTGACCAAGTCTCCCTGGAAGAAGAGATTAAGATATCTCAATGTGATTTTCCTGGATAAATAAAGGATAAATAAAATAAAATACTGTTTATAAGTCAGAGTTAAGAGAATGTCTCGAGGATTATTGTTCTCCACTGATGAATTTGTGCTGGTCAGATGCAACCAAGATTATTCAATAAACCCAGCTGATTGTTCAGCATCTCTTCATCTCATCCCACACTGACGAGGAGAGGCGTTCAGGACCGCTGGAAGCTTGAGGCTGCGTCCAACACATATATAGTGAGTCAATGCAATAAATAATGCCTATTATAGTTTTTGTTTGGACAGAACCCACATCTGTTGACAGGGATACTGATAAGTGTCTGAAATTTGATTTCCAGCAAAACAGCAGACAGAAAGGCATAAAGTACTTCCTCCATCACAGACACAAAGCAATTAAACATATGCTTTAATTTCTTTGTCCCAAAGCATAAAAACAAAGAACTGGGATGGAATAGTATTACACTGAGATTAAGTGTCAGTATTTCTTGAGGCATTTTTTTCCTGGCCACCACGGTTTCAATAGTTCAGTTTCTTGTGATCTGCTTGCTATTGCTCCACAATAATTTGAATAGTCCCATAATAATACAAACGAGAATAATAAAGAATGAGCATGAGTGTCCAAACTTTTGACTGACAGACCCGCGCGAGACACCGCCCAGTCAGTCACTAAAACCTTTCAGTATTTCAATTTCAACATTTAAAAGCAACTAACACTAGCGTGAAATAAAGCATCTCTCTCTCCTTTGGGCTCATCGCTGTTCTCAGCCCAAAGACATGTATTCCAGCAGCACACAGAGGCAGCGCGCTCCTCCAATCAACGAGACGCGGCTGCTGGAGCGACGGCTCTGATTGGTTTAGAGCGCTGTCTGTCAAGCAAGCGGACCAATCGGGCGCGTCTGCTGACCCCGTTCACCCCGCGTACACGCTGACGCGCGCGTCACGTGATGTTTTCGCTGGGCTGTAGTGATGTGTAGCCACCATGAGTGAAGCGGGCAGATAAAGATTCATAATGGCAGCGAGCGATGATGGAGGCTTTGCGAAGATGCAACGTTTCGTCGTGCTGAACAATCACCGGGGCGATACATCGGGAAGCAGCACGGGTTACTCGAGCGTGTAATTGAATCTGAGCGAGGGAATGGGCCGCGCATCGGCGTGAAGAGTGACCTTTCATCGCGCGAGATCGGCCGCATCCAGCGAATCCCGCGGCATGCTGACACTGGAGACGAAACCCAGCGCGACCGACGGCGACATGTCTGGTGCTGCCGGGGATCCACCATCCTCCTCCACCTCCTCCTCCATCCATAACAGCGGATCCCGTTTGCCCATGCACTTAACAGCCTCCTCTCATCCTCAGCCACAGAGAAGGTACCATCCGCCTTACCACTTTAAAGTGCATCATCTGTTCCCCGATGAGAGTCCTCAGGACGCTGTGTTGAGGAAGAACCTGCCCCCCCTCCAGTATAAGGTGCACGACTCTGCCTTCTGCCGTGTGCTGAGCGCCGACACCACCGCTGCCGCCCTGGCCGCCGCCGCCGTCTGCTCCGCCGGCGTGGACCGCGACATCTGGAAATGCGGATATCTCAGAAAACAGAAGCATGGCCACAAGAGGTTCTTTGTCCTGAGGGGCCCCAGCAACCTCGGGCCCAGCCGGCTGGAGTACTACGACAGCGAGAAGAAATTTAGGAATGCCCTCAAAGCTGCCGCCTCCGGGGTGGCTTGCCCTGCCAAGAGGGTGATTTATCTGTCCCAGTGCTTTACGGTCAACAAGAGGGCGGACGCCAAGAACAAATACCTCATTGCCCTTTATACTAAAGACGAGTACTTTGCGGTGGTGGCGGAGAGCGAGCAGGAGCAAGAGGAGTGGTACCTGTCGCTCACCGAACTGATGACGGAGGGGAAGAAGGGCCAGCTGGACAACGACGAGCTCGACGACGGCTACGGGACGATTTCGCCGGGCACTATTTTCAAGGAGGTGTGGCAGGTTCACGTCAAACCTAAAGGCTTGGGTCAGAGCAGGAATCTAATGGGGGTGTACCGTCTGTGCCTTTCCGCCAAGACCATTCACCTGGTGAAGCTGAACTCCGAGACGCCCGCCGTCAACCTGCCGCTAATGAACATTCGCCGCTGCGGCCACTCGGAGAGCTTCTTCTTTATCGAGGTGGGCCGCTCTTCTTCCATTGGCCCTGGTGAAATCTGGGTGCAGGTGGAGGACTCTGTGGTGGCGCAGAACATGCACGAGACCATTCTGGACACTATGAAGGCTCTGAAAGCCTTTCCTGACTTTCGGCCGCGGAGCAAAAGCCAGTCCTCCAGCTCAAACCCCATGCCATTTATAACTAGTCGTCGGCATCTCGGCAACCTTCCCCCAAGCCAGACTGGGCTGCAGCGCCCCTCCAGAACAGATTCAGTGACGGGCACGCCACCCACAGGGAAAAGCAGAGGGCGAGGCCAGCGCTACCGGACGTCCAGCGAGGGCGAAGGCACTCAAGACCGGCCCCTGAGCTCTGGCACGGGCAGCCTGGTGCACCTGAACACCCCCATCCTCAGCGTGGGCCGAGAGGAAAGCGGCAGCTGCTGCACCCACGCCTCGCCCGGCTCCAGCCACCACACCCGCTCTGCTTCGCTTCCTGTGTCTCACTTCCTGTCTGCCACCAGCCCCATCAGTGTGTCCAGCAGCAGCGGGCACGGCTCGGCCTCCGACACACACACTCGCCCCTCCAGCTCCTCCATTTGTGGCTCCCCTAGTGACGGAGGCTTCAACTCCTCTGACGAGTTCTGCCCTAGCCCGTGTGACTTCAGGTACTTTCACGCAAGTTGTACGACCCCCGAATCTCACGGCAGCACCCCGCCGGTTAGGGAAGACTACCGGCTGACTGAATACATGACCATGGACTGGCATAGAGATGGGGCGAGGACGTTTGAGGAGGAGAGTAGTTACATGGAGAGGACTTTCCTCAAGCTTGCACATTCGTCCAAGCCGAAGCTGGGTGGCAGTTTGAGCATCACGCAGCAGAAAGCCACACAAACCTCCTCTTCTTTAGATGAACCGAGCCCGGCGGAGTCCAAGCGGCACCAGGTTTGCTCGTGCATGCTGAAGTCGGCCTATAAGTCTTACTCTGAATTACATCACCCAAACAAGCTCAGCTCTGAGTGTCAAAAGAAACTGCCGAAAGACGATGGCTACATGCCCATGATCTACAGCATTGCTCCCTCTCCCAGTACAGATTACACCCCTATGCACCCCAGAGCAAACCACCCCGCCACGCTGGACGTTCACCCCTGTTCCTCGCAGCAAGCGGACCGGTACGGCTACATGATGATGCTCCCGAGTGACAGCGCCTCCAGCAGAGAGCAGGCGGAGTACGACGACTACATGGACATGTCCCAGCTTACCGTGGCCGAGGGCTTTTCCCAGGCCTCACCTGAAGGCCCAAAGGCCTCATACTTCTCTCTCCCTCGCTCCTACAAAGCTCCGTCACGAGAGAGGCACGAAAAGATGGACTATGTTCCCATGTCCCCCCCTGAGCCCCCAAGCCCACCCAGTCCTGGAGAGTACATCCACATGGACTTCCTCAGCCGTCCCGCTCACGCTGCTGTGTCTCCGTCCTCCGGAGACTCTCCCTCCACTCCGCCGCCGTCTCAGCCCTGCTATCGGCTGTGTTGCTCCTCACCCGATCATGACTATTTGGGCCTGAACATGGACAGCCTCCTGAAGGACCGGCCGCCACGCCACTCGCTCGTAGCTCCGTGGAACCCGCCCAACTACGCCCGTCCCTCAGGCTGCTCTTACGGGCAGGCCTCCACCAATGTGGATCCTGAGAAGACTCACGACGGTCCTTTGAGAGCGATGCAGCACCTTTGCATCTCCGAGCGGCTGCCGTTCGTTCACACGGAGCCCAAGGTCGTCAGGCCGGACCCGCAGGGAAGGAGACGACACAGTTCAGAGACTTTCATCCCCTCGCCTGCTGCTTTTGCTAGCGGTTGCGGAATCAGACCCTCAGCCAATCTCCCCGAAGCTAGCAGATGGCAAGCCTTCGATGGCATGTGGTCGCACTCGGACGCAGACGCCCTGGTCGCGAGCTCAGCCGCCAGAGGCACGGCTCCGAACTCCTCATCCAGCTACCTCAACTACATCGCTCTGGACCTGAGAGAAGTGCCCAGAGCCGCCCGCGACACCCCCCCTCCACACACTGCTCTCAGCAACCTCCAAGAGAGCGACGCTTACGCTGGCATAGACTTCTCCGTTTCGGGGGGACGTGCCACTGCCTCAAAAGGTTGGTTGCATCTCTGTCTCCCATTATGCTACAAGATAAGTGACCGCGAGTAACCCTCTAAAGTCTGCATGCTGCGCCAACAGTCATTGCTCTGTTTGTCCCAAGCGACTGCAGACCGTTAATGAACACAAAGTTATTGAGTTCCAGATGTGGAGAAACGAAAACAGTCTTGTTTGTTAAAAAGCAAGAAAAGAGACGATGGAGCAGACTGATGCATGCTGTTGTTAGAGTGAAAAACATTTGAAAGACATTATTTTTTTCTTATTGATTGAACTGATTTGAGATTTGGTTTTGCACTGGGTAAAGAGCACTTCCTGCGCACAGAGCGACTGTACTAACAGAGTTGTGATGTGCCGGTATGATATTAAAGGAATCACCTGCATGCTTAAGAAATATTTGCTTTCACAGTTTTGGCAGTCAAGTAAAAGTTTCCTGCTCTGTCTTAGATGCCTTCATGCTCTTGCTCTTCCTGCACACATGCATCTCTGCAACAACACATCATGGCACTCATACTGATGAATATCTCTAAAGCTTTGATGAGACTTGCACTCGCACTGTATAATACATCTTCAACTGCACAAGACAATGAGCAGAGGTTAAGCGATAGTTCACCAAACCACTGGAAATGTTGTCATCATCACTCTCCTCAGTTTCTCTTCTGTTGAACACAAAAGGAAATATATATATATATATGGGTAACCAAAAAACAAACACGACAGAATCAACAGTTCTCAGAATATCATCTCTTGGGTCGGAACAACATCAGGGCGGGTAAATGATGACAACATTTCCATTTTGGGGTGAATTAACTCTTTAAATGTGTGTTTTTTTACTCCAAGGCTCATCTTTGAGACATGATTTATCATAAGAGCCGTGAAGTGTTTATTAACCTTTGCATATAAAAGCATTTATATTCTTACATACTTGTGAAGAGAAATGTTTCATATTGGCACAGTTTCATAAAAGCAAACGGCAGTCTAAACATCATCATTATCCTGATTTACAATTAATGGCTATATACATAAATAAAAGAAAGAAGCCAGTAGAATCTGCTGTGACAAAAAAAAACAAATGGGTTGAAATGAATCCCTCTAAACTGTTTTCTGGTCAGTTCCTGGATCTGGAGCACTCCTACCAGACTTTAATACGTGACCCTTAACAAGCCGCTAGTAATGAATGAGCTCTGATTCAGAGAGTAGCTTGAGTCTGTTGTGTGAACGCTGTGATAATTAATGCTAACATTCACCCTTCATAACGTCCTTCTCGCCCGCAGATTGAGTGACTCATGCGCTGGTGCTGAAGGAGAATCCGGACACGGAGGATCCGCCGACCTCTGACCTCTGGAACGCCGAAGAGGATCCGCCGACCTCTGACCTCTGGAACGCCGAAGAGGAAGCCGCCGCCTCCTGGTCCTCCCCTTCCTCCTCCTCTTCTTCCTCCCCCCCTCTTCTTCTTTGCCCCCCCCCCCCGCTCTTGTACTTCTTCTCCCCCTCCTCTTCTGCTTCTTCCTCCTCCTCAGACCTCCATCAACACAGACTGAGAAACTGCACAACCTCGTACGCTCCGTGTTTCCCACAGAACTGCCTCAACACCGGTTTCATTAGTGTGTTCTTGTCCGAACGGCTGTTTGTCTCCTCCGGTCTTGTTTACTAGAGCGGGTTCGCTGAGTTAGAACTGTGAGCTTCAGATATCTAGCACTTCTATTTTTGTGTGTGTGTGAAACGAGACGCATCATCGCTCTTTGGTTGCAGGTTTGTGTTTTTCCACGAGAGATGTGTGTAAATAGCAGAAACTTGTACATTGAATCTCATTTTGTAAGAAGAGCCGGGTGACTCTCAAGCACTTCGTTCTCCTGAGTTTTATTTCTATAAAGTAATTGAATATTTTTCCAGGGGTCAAGTTTGTCACACACAGGTCCCTTCGCTGAGGCCGCTTTTGTTTTCTCTCGGTGCATGAAAACTTCCCCTGCAAGTGTCTGTGAAAACACCGATGGGACGGCGACCCGTACGGAGACGCTTTTCCGATCAGCACTTTTTAGACGTGACGGTGTTTCCGAGTCGCTACCTCCTGAAAACGCTCACGAAATCCTTGTATTAGTGTGAAACCGAGCGATGCAAATACCGTTTCTCCACGGCTTTCCTGTCCTCGTTTAAAATGCAATGCATTGTTTACATAGATTGCGGGTGTTTTCAGGCCTCGATGACGCCACTTCTCGTGGTTGTGTATTTGCATTTCACTACTAGTCTTACAAACTGCCACAGCACAGCAGGACCACGTCGTGCTACTTCGCATTCCCTCCTTTTGTTTATTTATTGGTTATTTATTGGTTATTTATTGAGTGATGTTCAGTGTTTACGGGACGGTTTGTTGGGAGAGGGGGAGTTCAGTGTATATACAGCCTCTCATCTCTCTCCGTTGTGTTCTGCTTGCTCCTGGAAGCTTTATATGAAGAGATGTCGGGTTGTGGGTGAAAGCTGTGTAGTGAGACGTGTAAGCTTTACAGTAGTAGTCCAGGTTATGTTTGGGACGAAACCATACGTCAGTGACTTTTCCCATTCGTTCGGGTTGCGGGACACTCGTGGCCGCGCTCTTTTTTTGACTAGCTATTGTGTCATGATATCGCGTTGCTTTAATGTAAGTAAAATGTGAAATGAAGAAAAAAAACAGTAGTACCGTTTCTTGGGGATTTTGCTACACAATAACCACAGCCTGGGAGAATAATAACGTGTGTTTTCCTTTTATACTCGGGGCTCTGCTGAGCTGATATTTGGGAAACTGATATTGTGTCGAGTCGTTTGCCTTTTGCAATGATTGAAAGGAAGAGATGGAGAAAAAAGAAAAGCGCAGCAGCAACAGTGTTGTTCGTGTGGTCAGTGCGCACTCATTACGCTTGTGATTGGCTGGAAACACGTGGATCATAACGACTGAACCGTTATCAGCGCCGTCTTCCTTTTGTAAATATTGTAATTTTTGATATCCTCCTCCAGTCGACCTGCTTCACCTGTTTGGGTTCAAGGATGAGGGTTTGAGGGGGTTGTTTTTTTGGTTTGTTTTTTGGTTACTTCTACATTTTTATATTTAGTTTTTTGTGTATATTTATTAGGTTGTTTTTTGCTTGTAATAGAGCTATTGCAATAAAAAAAGTGCCAAGGTATGTGTGCTGGTGATTTATGGTGTGTGTGTGTGTGTGTGTGTGTGTGTGTGTGTGTGTGTGTGTGTGTGTGTGTGTGTGTGTGTGTGTGTGTGTGTGTGTGTGTGTGTGTGGATGATGCAACACTGCTGAGGACGAGCTAAGAGCCTCACACACCGCTGCTGCTGACCTCTGCTGGACACACACAGCACTACACTACACACACACCATAACACAACACTACACACACACCACACACACACAACACCCTCAAACCAGGGCCAAATCAAGCGTTAATCATTGGTTTAATGAGGAAATCACATGCATGGCATAAATTGCCATATGAACACACATGAAAAGTTTGTAATCGGTAAGATGATGCTGGTTTTATTTAATAAAAACATATTACAGTTTGAAATATCAGTTTTTTTATGTGATTGTACTGTAAAATGTCATTTGAAAGCTATTCCTTTAATATATCAACATCTGTTGCTCAAGAAACACGTCTAATTGTTATTATATTCAGTTGAAAACTGTTGTGCTGCTTAATGCATGTTTATACAGTAATGCCTCGAGATACGAGCATAATCCGTTCCAGGGCAGAGCTCGAATCTAGAATCATATTTTCCCATAAGAAATAATAGAAAACAAATTAATCTGTTCCAGATCCGTAACAACAGAAGAAAACATGTTTTGTTTTTTTATTGGTATAGACACACACACACACACACAATTATAGTACATGCATACAGTATATGGATTTGTGTGATATCAAATAAAATGTGGTTTTAATTATAAGACAGTATCGGCAGGTGTGTGTGTGTGGGGGGGGGTGTTGCTACACAGACACTTGATTCCGTATCGTAACTTACACAAACACTACGTAACTTACGTAAACTTAAATTAACATAACTGAACTTAGCTTACGTATAGTTTTTTTAACTTTTCTATTTTATATTATTGTTTAGCTTTTTTTTATTTGTTTTCTTCCCTTTTCTTAAATTTTTTCACCTGATTACCCTCACTTTCACTTGCGCAGACCTTTTAACGAAATGCCTATGGAGGGAGATTTGTTTCTGTCTCCCTTTAAAAATTAGTAAGACACGCGTCGACAAAAAGCGCCGAAGCACGACCAGTAGACGATTTATCAGTTTCTTTTCAATTAAATCAGAAACCTTTATGCCACTTAGCCATCACTGCCTTAATTTCACTTGTAGAAATGTTTTCCTTCGGTTCCCCCTCCTACTCGCAACACCTGCGTATGTTCATCATCGATCAGCTCCTCGATCCACAGTTCCTCCTGCTGCTCCATCACTCACGCTCATATTTATCCACAATTTCCTGCTTCATTTCCATGCTCATCATGCGCTTCTTCTTCTCACACATCCTTACACTCACTTTCTTAGAGCTCATCGCTGTTATGAAGAATAATGCACAAAATAGAGAGAAAATCAGCTGCTCGCGGGCGACGCGTACAGAAGTCAGTGAACACTGAAGTGAACGCGCGGCGCATCAGCGTCAGTACGCGCTCGTATCTCCAATATTTACTCGTATCTAGAAGCAAAATCTGCCCGAAGGCTTGCTCGTATCTGGTAATACTCGTATGTCAAGACACTCATAAATCGAGGTATTACTGTTTATATAAAATATGATATACATCCAACACACGTTCACATTTGTTCACTGAAGAGTCCTGTTCGGATCTGTCAAACAAACACAGACAGTGAAAGAAGCGATAAATGATTGCGTAGTTTATTTGTTCTAAAAAAGTGACAGAGCCAATCCAAAACATGATAACATATTAAATATCTTCATCTGAAGCCGTATTTACAGATGTGCAGGGCTGGGTGAAACAATCAACCCATTAATACAGGAAACATCACCGTTACCAGTCAGAAACATAAATATGTCAAAGAGGCACTTTTGTAACCAGTAAGGTGTTTGTTTTCCTCCAGTAACACTGAATGAGAGAGAGAGAGAGTTGTTCTGCATGTGGTGGATCTCCTGCGAGCCTGTAAAGATCTCCTCAGGAAAGCCTTCGCTCCTTCATACAGTATGAGGACGTTCATGCAACCGGACAAGTGTGTGTGTGTTTCCGCACACGGATGAGGATGAGGCCTCGCGTCACAGAGCTGCTCCGGGACCCGGCTCGGCACAGCAGCACTCGTGGTGTTGGCGTGTGCTAAGCGTGTGCTTGGCGTGTGTGTGTGTTGGTCTGAGGCACTTGTGCGGCGTGAGCGGAGGAAGGCTTCACCCGGATCCGGACCGACCCGGATCACACGTTCAGGATCTCAAACTCCTCTTCCGACTCGAACAGCTTGTCTGGGGACTCGATGAACTCTGGAAGAAGAAGCACGTTCAGGTTACGACACACAGTTCTCTAGCATGACTGAAGCCAAACACCTCACTCAAGATGCATTATGGGATCAGAGGCGGATGAGCGGGAGAGCTGGTGTGCACTGTGAGCACTCTTCAGAACAGCGTGAGTGTGTCAGAGGAACGGTGAGAGAACAGTGTGCTTGGTACGATTTTTAAAGGATATAAAAGTCTGTGAATATTCAGCTAAAATTACCCCACAAATCATTTATTATAGCATTTCAAACTTGGTTTTCACTGTTTTTTGTGCGTCTCTTTGAATGCAAATGAGCTGCTGCTCCCGCCCATTTCTCCAGGAGAGGGCGGAGCTTCACCACTGGAGCTCGGGAAACTCCTGGGTCAGGGGTCACCAACCTTTCTGAAACGGAGCGCTACTTCTTGGGTACCGATTAATGCGAAGGGCTACCAGTTTTACACACACTTCTGAAATAACAAATTAGCAAAATGTACCTTTAATTATATGTCATTATTAATAATTAGTGATATTATTACTGATATCTATGTGAAGATACTGATCATGCTAATGATTATCAACAATGATTGAACAGGGTAGGAAACAGATCAAAATCAATATGCAACACTTTATTTCTATAAACTTTTACGTATTTACGTTTTCAAATGATCACTTCCACCTCATTTTCACTAGCCACTAACAATTTTACTGTTGCACCATGTCCAGTGTCAGTGCAGATCGCTGTTTCTCAGGCTTTCTGGTATGCAGATTTTAGGCTTCAGCTATTGATTTCATTGGTTTAGCTGCAGCTATCAGCGTCGCCATTGGTTGAGCTGTGTGGCTCTTCGCTG
>JAWRVZ010000328.1:42500-152500 GCA_037043235.1 Rhodeus uyekii
CACACACACACACACACACACACACACACACACACTCGGCTGCTTTTGCTGCTGTCAGAGGAACTAAAGTAACGCATGTTTCCCGTCGTCTTCATATGAAAATTAGCTGACTTTATTTCATCCGTTAGATTGAAAGATCTGAAAAATCACTCAAAGAAATCAGGACAGAAGTGACTGAAAGTGCAGGAAGTGTGTGTGTGTGTGTGTGTGTGTGTGTGTGTGTGTGTGTGTGTGTGGAGCGTGTGGTGTGTGTGTGTGGTGTGTGTGGAGCGTGTGGTGTGTGTGTGGTGTGTGGTGTGTGTGTGTGTGTGTGTGGAGCGTGTGGTGTGTGTGTGTGTGTGTGTGGAGCGTGTGGTGTGTGTGTGTGGTGTGTGTGGAGCGTGTGGTGTGTGTGGAGCGTGTGGTGTGTGTGTGTGTGGAGCGTGTGGTGTGTGTGTGTGGAGCGTGTGGTGTGTGTGTGGTGTGTGGTGTGTGGTGTGTGTGGAGCGTGTGGTGTGTGTGTGTGTGTGTGTGTGTGTGTGTGGTGTGTGTGTGTGTGGAGCGTGTGGTGTGTGTGTGTGTGTGTGTGTGTGTGTGGTGTGTGATGTGTGGTGTGTGGTGTGTGTGTGTGTGTGTGTGTGTGGTTGTGTGGTGTGTGTGTGGTGTGTGTGGTGTGTGTGTGGTTGTGTGGTGTGTGTGTGGTTGTGTGGTGTGTGTGTGGTTGTGTGGTTGTGTGGTTGTGTGTGTGTGTGTGTGTGTGTGTGTGTGTGTGTGTGTGTGTGTGTGTGTGGTGTGTGATGTGTGGTGTGTGTGTGTGTGGTTGTGTGTGTGGTGTGTGTGTGTGTGTGTGTGGTTGTGTTCGCTCACCAGAGCCACAGAAGGGTCCAGGCTGCTGATGTTCATGCGGTGAGGCGTCCTCTGACAGTGATAGCTCTGATCGTCCACACTGACGCCGCACTCTGCGTCCACAGCCTGCTGCGTGGTGTGAGGGTCCAGATAGATCAACTCGTCATCTGAAGACACAAAAAACACAATCCAGCAATGCCTTGAGATACGAGCGTCCCGACATACGAGTATTCTGAGATACGAGCAAACCTAACTTTGCTTTGAGATACAAGTAAATATTTGAGATACGAGTAAATATTTGAGATACGAGCAAGCATTCGAGCTATTGTTGCTTTGAGATACGAGTAAATATTTGAGATGCGAGTAAATATTTGAGATACAAGTAAATATTTGAGATACGAGCAGCTTACAGACGCTAGAGGTGTTCAGCACTCGCAGCAGCTCAAGCTCCTCATTTATGGGTAATTGCATATGATCTCCACTAGAGGCAGCTTGGTTTTACAGCGGGGGTTACCGGGGGCAACGAGTGATTCACCAGTATTAAGCTGGGAGCAGCACGAGTTATGAGTGTTCAATAATAATACATATGAGCTTCTGAGTCTATCAATACACAACACGGGAACAAACACTACACTTCTGGATTGTGTTTGCATTATGTACGTCATCCCTCCATCCTCTCCCTCCTTCTCACATGCCGTCATTATCCGCTACTGTATCGTGTGTCTCGAAGGCAAGAACTCATAATTAAAACCACATTTTATTTTATATCACAGGAATCCTTATATACTATAATTGTGTGTGTGTGTGAGTCTATAGCAATTAAAACATTTTTTTCCCATTGTTTTTAGCACTAATAAGGGAGTTTTTTATAGTGCTGGAATGGATTAATTTTTTTTCTGTTATTTCTTATGGAAATGATTTGAGTAACGAGCTCGTCTAGGAACGGATTATGCTCGTATCTCAGAACCATCTAAAGCATCTTTTGGCTCTATTGATAATATCAGTGATGTTTAAAGCATGGAATGATAATCTGTGCATCAGGTGTTCATGTTCCTCTGATTAAACTGTGGAAATCATGTCAGTGTGTTTCCTCTGCACTGAACACATGATTTCATGCGATCGCTGACAGCTCTATTGTGTCTTATTACTCTGATTACATTTACTGATTAAAACTTTTGACACATTTAATTAGAGTAGAAAAATGGCTTTATAATGATAAAAATGCCCATAAAAGTCCATTTAAACTGACCACTGCACAAAACATGAAGAGGTCAAAAGCTTTAGAGTGTCTGTCCTCAGCAGTGCAAGATATCGTCTCATTATCGCTAGCATAAAGACTGAGGTGTGCGTCACGTGCTGATCTCAGGACATATTGAGTGTCATGTTCCTCAAACTCTATTACTCAAACACACACTTTCAAAAAGAAAACTCACCAATAAAGCCAATAAAATAAAAGGCCAGGTTGGGCTTTCCTCCCAAAACACCGCAGGACTGGGGCATCTTGAAACACTCCTAGTGAACGAAGAGATGAAGCATGTGAAACATGATGGAGATCACGCAAGGCTCAGTGTCATAAGGGTCATACTTTGAAGGCCTGGATGTAGACGGGGTTGATGCTGTTGATGCCCATCCGCAGAGGAATGACCAGCAGCAGGGGCCTCCAGTCCAGGGGCCCGTGTGCCCGAAGCTGGCACGCCTCCTCGCGGACACAGGGGCCGGCGCTGGGCTTGCTCTCGCGGCACGGCTGCTGACACTGCTTCTCTGGGCCAGAGGAAGAACAAGAGTTAAGACTGTCTGATGAAGAAAGGACAGAGAGATCTACCAAGGTTTTGTTCTCCATTTCTGGCAGCTAATTTTGGGTTCCTCGCCACTATCTGTGTTTCCATGAAAGTCGCACATTTTATTATAGTATTGCATAAAACATTTGAAAATAAAGCACAGTTCCCCCTTGTGTTCAAGAGAAGAAAATGATCATTTCCTGGGAAATTGATACAATATATCAGTAATAAAATGGATGTTAATCATAAACGAGTGTCAGAGCGTCAGAAGAAGCTCAGTCATCATGTTGTCTTGCGTTGGGATGCTGCTGTTTGGGAACAATCGTGTGACGCTTCTGGAGAATTAAACCAAATCCTCCTGATCACACACTTTCACTCCGGTGTTTCAGAGACAAACCATCATTTGAGACGCTGTGACGCCATTGGTCCACTGTTACTCCAGTCATCCAATCACAGCCTCCGCTCAGGCAAAGTTATGTAAGGTTTTTGCTGCAGTAAATGTTTCCATTGTAGTTTACACACGTCTTCATATCAGCTAGTGTCTGTCACCTTAAAAGTTTATATTCTGTAATGCAGTAATACCTTGAGATACAAGCGTCCCGACATACGAGTATTGCAAGATACGAGCAAATATTTGCTTTGAGATGTGAGTAAATATTTGAGATACGAGCAGCTTCCAGACGAGCACTCTGAGCTCACGCGCCTCACTCCTTCACTTCACGCGTTACTCACTTCCGTGCGCATCTCCCGCGAGTCTCCCTGTGGTGTGTGTTATCCTCATTTATGGGTAATTGCATATGATCTCCACTAGAGGCAGCTTGGTTTTACAGCGGGGGTTACCGGGGGCAACGAGTGATTCACCAGTATTAAGCTGGGAGCAGCACGAGTTATGAGTGTTCAATAATAATAAATATGAGGCACCTCCTCCTTAATTTAATTTTAATTGAAAATTAAAACCACATTTTATTTTATATCACAAGAATACTATACTATAATGTGTGTGTGTGTGTGTGTGTGTGTGTGTGTGTGTGTGTGTGTGTGTGTGTGTGTGTGTGTGTGTGTGTGTGTGTGTGTGTGTGTGTGTGTGTGTTATTAGCACTTATAAGGGAGTTTTTTAGAGGACTGGAACGGATTAATTTTTCTTCTGTTATTTCTTATATGAAAAATGATTTGAGATACAAGCTCGTTATTATGCTCATATCTCAAGGTACGACTGTATTATCAGTTGAATAATGACACTACTGTCTTCTGTAAATCTGCTTCAAACAGTTACTGATGAACGTTGTAACATTAAGTGTTATTTTGATGCTTTCTGTGCTGTATAAAGCACCATATAGATAAATGTGACTTGAGTAATCAGAGAAAGACACTCACTGATGTCTTCAATAACAACGGTGTTGTCCATCGACACATACACAGCCAGAGTATTCCAGTCATCAAACAGGGCCAGTTTCCTGCGAGCACACACACGTGTTGCACATTAGCTCACACAACCTTTGCATTAAACTGCTTTTACATTATGCTTTCCTGGAACAATCCCTGTTGATCTGTAGATTAAACCCATGCAGCTTCAAAACGTCTCCTTTGTGCTGAACGAGTATGATGACACAATGCCTTTATATAGTGTGTTTATAAGGACATTATGTGCTATAGAAGTATTGTATCTCCTTCACACTGAAGCATTATTAACTTCCTAATGAAGCCTAACGATGCATTACAGCGTCAGATCTGGGAGGGATGAGTGTGTAGAACCACAGCTTCTGAACAAGAACAAACGTGTGCAACAACAAAATATTATTTTCAAAGGAAAAACGGCACTTGCTTCAGTACTTGCGCCACTGTGTTTGGCCCGTACCATTCTCCCACAGACTTGCCCTCTCCAACGCCCATCTGAGCTGCACAGACACACACACACACACACTTCAGTGCCACTGCCATGAACAGCTCACACACACACACACACACATTATGCCTCACCCATCTGATGGATAGAGTAACAGCTGTCCTTCTTGTCCAGAAAGCAGCTCAAGATCCGATGATACTCTTTGGGTTGCTGTTTCTCTGGATCCCACCGCCAATCTAGAACACACAGTGCAGCACACCTTACACACACCTTACACCTTCACACACCTTACACCTTCACACACCTTACACCTTCACACACCTTACACACACCTTACACCTTCACACACCTTACACACACCTTACACCTTACACCTTCACACACCTTACACCTTCACACACCTTACACCTTCACACACCTTACACCTTCACACACCTTACACCTTCACATACACCTTACACCTTACACCTTACACACACCTTACACCTTCACACACCTTACACACACCTTACACCTTCACACACCTTACACACACCTTACACCTTCACACACCTTACACACACCTTACACCTTCACACACCTTACACACACCTTACACCTTACACACACCTTACACCTTACACACACCTTACACCTTTCACACACCTTACACCTTCACACACCTTACACCTTCACACACCTTACACCTTCACACACCTTACACCTTCACATACACCTTACACCTTACACACACCTTAAACCTTCACACACCTTACACACACCTTACACCTTCACACACCTTACACCTTACACACACCTTACACCTTACAAACACCTTACACCTTACACACACCTTACACCTTACACACACCTTACACCTTCACACCTTACACCTTCACACACCTTACACCTTCACACACCTTACACCTTCACACACCTTACACCTTCACATACACCTTACACCTTACACACACCTTACACCTTACACACACCTTACACCTTCAGACACCTTACACACACCTTACACCTTCACACACCTTACACACACCTTACACCTTCACACACCTTACACCTTACACACACCTTACACCTTCACACACCTTACACACACCTTACACCTTCACACACCTTACACCTTACACACACCTTACACCTTCACACACCTTACACACACCTTACACCTTACACACACCTTACACCTTCACACACCTTACACACACCTTACACCTTCACACACACCTTACACCTTCACACACCTTACACACACCTTACACCTTCACACACCTTACACACACCTTACACCTTACACACACCTTACACACACCTTACACCTTCACACACCTTACACACACCTTACACCTTCACACACCTTACACCTTCACACACCTTACACACACCTTACACCTTCACACACCTTACACCTTCACACACCTTACACCTTCACACCTTACACCTTCACACACCTTACACCTTCACACACCTTACACCTTACACACACCTTAAACCTTCACACACCTTACACACACCTTACACCTTACACACACCTTACACCTTACACACACCTTACACCTTACACACACCTTACACACACCTTAAACCTTCACACACCTTACACACACCTTACACCTTACACACACCTTACACCTTACACACACCTTACACCTTACACACACCTTACACACACCTTACACCTTCACACACCTTACACCTTCACACACCTTACACCTTCACACACCTTACACACACCTTACACCTTCACACACCTTACACACACCTTACACCTTACACACACCTTACACACACCTTACACCTTACACACACCTTACACCTTACACACACCTTACACCTTACACACACCTTACACCTTCACACACCTTACACCTTCACACACCTTACACCTTACACACACCTTACACCTTCACACACCTTACACCTTACACACACCTTACACACACCTTAAACCTTCACACACCTTACACACACCTTACACCTTCACACACCTTACACCTTACACACACCTTACACCTTACAAACACCTTACACCTTACAAACACCTTACACCTTACACACACCTTACACCTTACACACACCTTACACCTTCACACCTTACACCTTCACACACCTTACACCTTCACACACCTTACACCTTCACATACACCTTACACACACCTTATACCTTACACACACCTTACACCTTCACACACCTTACACACACCTTACACCTTCACACACCTTACACACACCTTACACCTTCACACACCTTACACCTTACACACACCTTACACCTTCACACACCTTACACACACCTTACACCTTCACACACCTTACACCTTACACACACCTTACACCTTCACACACCTTACACACACCTTACACCTTACACACACCTTACACCTTCACACACCTTACACACACCTTACACCTTCACACACCTTACACCTTACACACACCTTACACCTTCACACACCTTACACCTTACACACACCTTACACCTTACACACACCTTAAACCTTACACACACCTTACACACACCTTACACCTTCACACCTTACACCTTACACACACCTTACACCTTACACACACCTTACACCTTCACACACCTTACACCTTAACACACCTTACACCTTACACACACCTTACACCTTACACACACCTTACACCTTACACACACCTTACACCTTACACACACCTTACACCTTACACACACCTTACACCTTACACACACCTTACACCTTCACACACCTTACACCTTACACACACCTTACACCTTCACACACCTTACACACACCTTACACCTTCACACACCTTACACCTTCACACACCTTACACCTTCACACACCTTACACCTTCACACACACCTTACACCTTCACACACACCTTACACACACCTTACACCTTCACATACACCTTACACCTTACACACACCTTACACCTTCACACACCTTACGCCTTCACACACCTTACGCCTTCACACACCTTACGCCTTCACACACCTTACGCCTTCACACACCTTACGCCTTCACACACCTTACGCCTTACACACACCTTACGCCTTCACACACCTTACACCTTACACACACCTTACACCTTCACATACACCTTACACCTTCACATACACCTTACACCTCACACACACCTTACACCTTCACACACACCTTACACCTTCACACACACCTTACACCTTCACACACACCTTACACCTTCACACACACCTTACACCTTCACACACACCTTACACCTTCACACACACCTTACACCTTACACACACCTTACACCTTCACATACACCTTACACCTTCACATACACCTTACACCTTCACACACCTTACACCTTCACACACACCTTACACCTTCACACACACCTTACACCTTCACACACACCTTACACCTTACACACACCTTACACACACCTTACACCTTCACATACACCTTACACCTTACACACACCTTACACCTTCACACACCTTACACCTTCACACACCTTACACCTTCACACACCTTACACCTTCACACACCTTACACCTTACACACACCTTACACCTTCACACACCTTACACCTTACACACACCTTACACCTTCACATACACCTTACACCTTACACACACCTTACACCTTCACACACACCTTACACCTTCACACACCTTACACCTTCACACACACCTTACACCTTCACACACCTTACACCTTCACACACCTTACACCTTCACACACCTTACACCTTCACATACACCTTACACCTTCACACACCTTACACCTTACACACACCTTACACCTTCACACACACACCTTACACCTTACACACACCTTACACCTTCACATACACCTTACACCTTCACATACACCTTACACACACCTTACACCTTCACACACACCTTACACCTTCACACACACCTTACACCTTCACACACACCTTACACCTTCACACACACCTTACACCTTACACACACCTTACACCTTCACACACCTTACACCTTCACATACACCTTACACCTTACACACACCTTACACCTTCACACACCTTACACCTTCACATACACCTTACACCTTCACACACACCTTACACCTTCACACACACCTTACACACACCTTACACCTTACACACACCTTACACCTTCACACACCTTACACCTTCACATACACCTTACACCTTCACATACACCTTACACCTTCACACACCTTACACCTTCACATACACCTTACACCTTCACATACACCTTACACCTTCACACACACCTTACACCTTACACACACCTTACACCTTACACACACCTTACACCTTCACACACCTTACACCTTACACACACCTTACACCTTACACACACCTTACACCTTCACACACCTTACACCTTCACACACCTTACACCTTCACATACACCTTACACCTTCACACACCTTACACCTTACACACACCTTACACCTTCACACACACACCTTACACCTTACACACACCTTACACCTTCACACACCTTACACACACCTTACACACACCTTACACCTTACACACACCTTACACACACCTTACACCTTACACACACCTTACACCTTCACACACCTTACACACACCTTACACCTTACACACACCTTACACCTTACACACACCTTACACCTTACACACACCTTACACCTTACACACACCTTACACCTTCACACCTTACACCTTCACACACCTTACACCTTCACACACCTTACACCTTCACACACCTTACACCTTCACACACCTTACACACACCTTACACCTTACACACACCTTACACCTTACACACACCTTACACCTTCACACACCTTACACCTTCACATACACCTTACACCTTCACATACACCTTACACCTTACACACACCTTACACCTTCACACACCTTACACCTTCACACACCTTACACCTTCACACACACCTTACACCTTCACACACCTTACACCTTCACACACCTTACACCTTCACACACCTTACACCTTCACACACCTTACACCTTCACACACCTTACACCTTCACACACCTTACACCTTCACACACCTTACACCTTCACATACACCTTACACCTTCACACACACCTTACACCTTCACACACCTTACACACACCTTACACCTTCACACACCTTACACCTTACACACACCTTACACCTTCACACACCTTACACACACCTTACACCTTCACACCTTACACCTTCACACACCTTACACCTTCACACACCTTACACACACCTTACACCTTCACACACCTTACACCTTACACCGGCACAAAAATTATTATTACACACCTTCAATCTCTAATGCCTCAAATAACACACACACACACACACACATACACACACACACTGCACTGGGACAGTCTCTTACCTCGGCCGAGGTGTCTGCAGACCAAAGCCTGCGCCAGGATCATCTGTCCACAGCGGAGCATGCAGCCCCATCCCGCATCCGACGACGGGCCTGTTCCTCCTGCACACACACACACACACAGCACTCGACACACGTCTCTGCGCACACACACACACACACACACGAGCTGCTCTGACCTGCCGTCAGTGGCAGAAACATGGCCATTATTCTTCACTAGTATGACCAACTAGCTATTAGCCAAGGGCAATCAGTCTTACTTTCAGTTTCAAACCTGTTTTACTTACGTGACTTAAACCAGTTTCTTGAAGAAAACAAACATGAGATGACTAACTTGTAAGACTACTCTTGGCAGTTTATGCAAGCGGAATCAGCTGCACTTCTCCAGGGTTAAAGGTGGAGTTACCTATGGGAGAAAACTTCTTCCTGTACGTGAACCACAGTCGCGATCGCACGTCCGACAGCAGCTCTGACTTCTCTGCAAGAGAGCAAATGATGATTATATATATATTATATCACCATGTCAGATATGGAATCAGCATCGACATTCAAAATAACCAATACTTGTTGATCAATATTGTGACGGGTCTCCCATTGCTGTTGCCGACTGGTGGGTGTGGCTGAGAGACTCATCGGGAGAACGATGTACACCTGGACAGACTCCTTGAGCCAATGATGTGCACCTGTTCCTTCCCCTATTTAAGTTGTCTTAGAGAGTCAAGGACGTTGAGAGAGCGGCAGCTTGTGTTAAACAGCTTCATGAGAATGCCCCCAGTTGTTCTTTCCCATTTGGTTTTGTTATGGTTTCGTTTACTTTTGGACTCTGTCTGACAGATTAACATCATTTGTCAGACACTGTAGTTATTTTGGTATTGATTTAATGTTTAATCTATTTTATTATTTATGTTAATAAACCTTGTTACAAAAACCTCACCAACCGACTATGTCCTCCACTTATTTGTTGCGGCTTTGAGCCATTCGTGACAAATATGGGGGCTCGTCCAGCCAATTTGATAAAGATTTGTTCGTAGTAGTTGGCAAATACGAAAACTTGTTCATGTTAATTTATAATAGCGTTTGGGTTGCTTGATTATGTTTGTCTATCTGTTTTGGTTAAAAATAAATTTGAGAGTTAATTTTGGTTTGGTTTAAAGTAAATGATTTGTTAAAATTTGTTTTTCTTTGATAATTGAAACATTCTGGAGGTTCATAGTGGTTGGTTTGTTAGTGTTTTTGTTATTGTTCATCGTTTCGTGGGAGGTTCAAATTGGTAAGTATGGCTTTTCTTTGTCTATTTGAGGGAGGAATTGTTTTGGATAAAGCTTTTCCCTGGTTAGGTTTAGTGGGATATCCTTAACTGGATGCTCCGATCTTTTTTATTTTAGTTTGTTTTGTTTGTATGGTGAAAGCAGTTGGAGCAGTTGTCTCGGGAACACGTCCGTGTTTTGTAATGGTGACTCGTCAAAAGGTTGCTATTGCAAGCACTGGGTTATAGTGTATAAAAACCCGCTGCAAGTAACTGTACGAAGACTAGGGTTGAGTTTAGTTAGTTTGTAAATCTGAGTTAGAGGGAATTGCTTATCCAGTTTCTTTCCCTCGAATAGTTTTGTAAATTAAATAGCCATATATTGTTACAATGGCCTCAAAATTGGAGGAATTTGTTAGTGCTCCGTCGGTAGATTTATTGAGTGATTTTTCTAAAGATCAGTTGATAGAACTTGCAACTCATTACAAAATTAACTTATCATGTCAGGATAAACGTGTGAAAGATCATCTTAAAACCGTGATAAGGATGGAGTTGCTTGATCGTGGAGTTTTAGAATCTCCAATTTTGCAAGATGAGTCAACTTTTGATAATGCGACGTCAACACAGTCTCGTTTAACTTTTGAACAACAAAAACAATTGTTGTTAATTCAGTTCGAAATGAAAGAGAAAATGTTAGTTGCACAAAATAACATTGAATTACAGAAAATCAAGTTACAACAACAGCAGATTGATCTGGAACGCTATCGTTTGGATCTAATAAGAGGCGATAAACTTTCCATAACTGGAGAACAGCTACGTGATTCGCCTTCACAATTTGATGTCGTGAGTAATTTGAAGTTGATTCCTAAATTTTGACGAAAAAGAGGTTGAGCGTTTTTTTTTATTGTTTGAACGCGTTGCGGTTGCACGGAGTTGGCCAGATGAAGAACGCACACTTATGTTGCAGTCTGTTTTCACAGGCAGAGCCCAGCAAGCGTATTCCTCTCTTAGTTTAAGGGACGCTTCTAACTATCAAGCGGTAAAAGCGGCAGTGTTGAAGGCTTATGAGTTGGTTCCAGAGGCCTATAGACAAAGATTTAGGTCCTGGAAGAAAACAGTAACGCAGACAAATGTTGAATTTGTACACGAGATTTCGGTTCATTTTAATCGCTGGTGTCTAGCTTCTGAGGAAAGAACACTTGACGATCTAAAAAAATTAATGATGCTTGAGCAATTCAAGAGTTCAGTTTCAGATCGCGTTGCAACTTACATCAACGAACGTAAACCTGACACCGCATATGAGGCGGCTGTCATGGCTGATGAATTTTCTTTGACTCATAAGACTGTTTTTGGTTACAGATCTGCTGGAGAGAATTTTCAAAAAGAACCATGGCGAAAATCTGAAGCATATTCCAGGTTTGTTCCTGATTCGCCCAGCACACAGTGGCACACGTCTTTTGAAGACGAAGTAAATAGGTGTAACTATTGTCATGGGTTTGGTCACTGGAAAAATGAATGTCCATTATTGAAGGCAAAAGCTGATCGTTCTAACATGAAATCTCATAATTTGTCTCCTGTAAGGCCTGTTGCTTTGGCCGTGACTGCCTTAAACAATATGCAGGAAAATTACACTCAGAGTGTTTCAGCTTTTACTCCATTCATTACAGAGGGGTCTGTTAGATTGGTAGGTGCCACCAAAAGTGTACCAGTAAAGATTTTACGTGATACAGGATCATCAGAAACCTTTGTGTTAGAGTCTATATTACCCTTTTCAACTGATTCTTCTACTGGAAGTAATGTGCTGGTTAAGGGCATTGGTTTGAATGTTATGTCTGTCCCAGTTCATAAAATGATTTTGCACTCAGAGTTGATTCAGGGAGAAGTGGAAGTAGCTGTTCGTTCCTGCTTGCCTGTGGAGGGGATACACGTAATTCTGGGGAATGACTTGGCTGGTGATCGTGTCTGGCGAAACGATTTACCATGTCCGAAGACCTTGACACCAGATAGTGAGGAAAGTTTGACCTGTCCTTCGAATGCGTTACCGTCTTGTGTGATAACCTGATCTATGAATAAAATACAAGTTGAGGGAAAACTAAGTCAACCTTTGAAGTCTGACCCTGGTCCAATTGCAGTCCTTAGTCCACCATTTGAACATCTTATTGTAAATGGTGTTGGGCCATTAAGTCTGTTGGCTGTTCGATTTGCGGACTGGGAAAAGTCTGATCTGCCGAAAAATTTATTGTCATGTGTTAGTGATTTTCGTAGAACTTATGTGGCTTGTCAGTTGGCAAATTCTTCTTTAAACGAAGCTCAAGATCGAATGAAACGATTCTTTGATCTTAGAACAGAGTTGTGTTTGTTTCAACCTGGAGACCCGGTACTGGCGGTGTTCACCGCTATAGGCTAAGTTGTCAAACCGTTTTCTGTGGTCGCTTCCTACGTCAGATTTCTAATCTGAATTACTGGATTACACAATATTAAAGAAATAAAGAATGTAACTGCGGATGCCTTGTCTTGTATTGATGTGATTTAATTGTTTGAATTTACTCTAATTTTGTCTGTTTCTTTTTTAAGAGTGCTTCTTGGGAACCAGGTTGCTGAAAGTGACCGAGTTGACGAGATTGGGTAGAATTTACAAGTTGGACTAACTGTTTCCACAGGGAGCTTTTTGAAGTTGTAGGATTTTTTTTAAGACTCTGTGCTCCCTTCTTTTTAGGGGGGGTGTGTGACGGGTCTCCCATTGCTGTTGCCGACTGGTGGGTGTGGCTGAGAGACTCATCGGGAGAACGATGTACACCTGGACAGACTCCTTGAGCCAATTATGTGCACCTGTTCCTTCCCCTATTTAAGTTGTCTTAGAGAGTCAAGGGGGGGGGAGTCAAGGACGTTGAGAGAGCGGCACCTCGTGTTAAACAGCTTCATGAGAATGCCCCCAGTTGTTCTTTCCCATTTGGTTTTGTTATGGTTTCGTTTACTTTTGGACTCTGTCTGACAGATTAACATCATTTGTCAGACACTGTAGTTATTTTGGTATTGATTTAATGTTTAATCTATTTTATTATTTATGTTAATAAACCTTGTTACAAAAACCTCACCAACCGACTATGTCCTCCACTTATTTGTTGCGGCTTTGAGCCAGTCGTGACAAATGTTACATGTACTTAATATACTATTACATTCCTGCATTTATCAGCTGCTTTTATCATCGCATTCAAGAAACACATTGACATTCTAATCAGTTCTTGCTTTCCCTGGGAATCAAACCCATGACCTTGATGTTGCAAGCGCTGCTCTCTACTGTTAGACACACAGGAAAGTGATGACAGTAAAAGATGCATAATTACAAGCAACTAACCCTAAACCAAACCCTTTAGTAGCACATGCTGTTAATTCATATTAAACAGTAATTAATTGTATAATTAAACTGTAACAAGGACAACTTAAAAAGAAGTGCAACCTAAATTATATCCTAATTAGTGATCAACTAATGTGGGTATTTTAGGCTGCTGCTGACACAAACAACTGATTTAACACACATACAGAAACAGTGAATGTGTTAGTCAGTCACTGTAAGTCTTACTGGTTTTAACATTGTAAGATTCTCCCAGGATCCACACGGGCTCGTCTGCGTCAGGAAGCTCCTCCAGCAACTCGGAAAACTGATTCTCATACTTGGCTAGAACTGGAATAATAAGAGACACGTGTCAGAATGAACTCCTGATGAAGCAGAAGAGTGTAATGTTCACATGCACTGGGTTTACTGGGCAATGCCATGCTACACATCAACAAAACATGGTATTAGCATGGTCATTTATTAATACCAGTACCAGCATACAGAGCAATAAATGTGTTCATGTGCAATAACTGTGTTCATGTGAAGCACACACAATAACTGTGTTCATGTGAAGCACACACAATAACTGTGTTCATGTGAAGCACACACAATAACTGTGTTCATGTAAAATAACTGTGTTCATGTGAAGCACACACAATAACTGTTTTCATGTGCAATAACTGTGCTCATGTAAAATAACTGTGTTAATGTACAATAACTGTGTTCACGTGAAGCACGCACAATAACTGTGTCCATGTGAAGCACACACAATAACTGTGTTCATGTACAATAACTGTGCTCATGTGAAGCACACACAATAACTGTGTTCATGCAATAACTGTGTTCATGTGAAGCACACACAATAACTGTGTTCATGTAAAATAACTGTGTTCATGTGCAATAACTGTGTTCATGTGCAATAACTGTTCATGTGAAGCACAAACAATAACTGTGTTCATGTGAAGCACACACAATAACTGTGTTCATGTACAATAACTGTGCTCATGTGAAGCACACACAATAACTGTGTTCATGTGAAGCACACACAATAACTGTGTTCATGTAAAATAACTGTGTTAATGTACAATAACTGTGTTCATGTGAAGCACACACAATAACTGTGTTCATGTGAAGCACACACAATAACTGTGTTCATGTAAAATAACTGTGTTAATGTACAATAACTGTGTTCATGTGAAGCACACACAATAACTGTGTTCATGTACAATAACTGTGTTCATGTGAAGCACACACAATAACTGTGCTCATGTGAAGCACACACAATAACTGTGTTCATGTGAAGCACACACAATAACTGTGCTCATGTGAAGCACACACAATAACTGTGTTCATGTAAAATAACTGTGTTAATGTAGAATAACTGTGTTCATGTGAAGCACACACAATAACTGTGTTCATGTAAAATAACTGTGTTCATGTGAAGCACGCACAATAACTGTGTTCATGTAAAATAACTGTGTTCATGTAAAATACCTGTGTTCATGTGCAATAACTGTGTTCATGTGAAGCGCACACAATAACTGTGTTCATGTGAAGCACACACAATAACTGTGTTCATGTAAAATAACTGTGTTCATGTGAAGCACACACAATAACTGTGTTCATGCAATAACTGTGTTCATGTGAAGCACACACAATAACTGTGTTCATGCAATAACTGTGTTCATGTGAAGCACACACAATAACTGTGTTCATGCAATAACTGTGTTCATGTGAAGCACACACAATAACTGTGTTCATGTAAAATAACTGTGTTCATGTGAAGCACACACAATAACTGTGTTCATGTAAAATAACTGTGTTCATGTGAAGCACACACAATAACTGTGTTCATGTAAAATAACTGTATTCATGTAGAATAACTGTGTTCATGTGCAATAACTGTGTTCATGTGAAGCGCACACAATAACTGTGTTCATGTGAACCACACACAATAACTGTGTTCATGTAAAATAACTGTGTTCATGTGAAGCACGCACAATAACTGTGTTCATGTAAAATAACTGTGTTCGTGTGAAGCACACACAATAACTGTGTTCATGTACAATAAGTGTGTTCATGTGAAGCACACACAATAACTGTGTTCATGTGAAGCACACACAATAACTGTGTTCATGTACAATAACTGTGTTCATGTGAAGCACACACAATAACTGTATTCACTCTCTCCTGCTCTGACAGTGAAACACACACAGGCCACTGAAGAACATATGAAGCGCGCACAATAACTGTGTTCATGCAATAACTGTGTTCATGTGAAGCACACACAATAACTGTGTTCATGCAATAACTGTGTTCATGTGAAGCACACACAATAACTGTGTTCATGTACAATAACTGTGTTCATGTGAAGCGCACACAATAACTGTGTTCATGTGAAGCACACACAATAACTGTGTTCATGTAAAATAACTGTGTTCATGTGCAATAACTGTGTTAATGTGCAATAACTGTGTTAATGTGAAGCACACACAATAACTGTGTTCATGTGAAGCACACACAATAACTGTGTTCATGTGAAGCACACACAATAACTGTGTTCATGTACAATAACTGTGCTCATGTGAAGCACACACAATAACTGTGTTCATGTGAAGCACACACAATAACTGTGTTCATGTAAAATAACTGTGTTAATGTACAATAACTGTGTTCATGTGAAGCACACACAATAACTGTGTTCATGCAATAACTGTGTTCATGTGAAGCACACACAATAACTGTGTTCATGCAATAACTGTGTTCATGTAAAATAACTGTGTTCATGTGCAATAACTGTGTTAATGTGCAATAACTGTGTTAATGTGAAGCACACACAATAACTGTGTTCATGTGAAGCACACACAATAACTGTGATCATGTGAAGCGCACACAATAACTGTGTTCATGTGAAGCACACACAATAACTGTGTTCATGTAAAATAACTGTGTTCATGTGAAGCACACACAATAACTGTGTTCATGTAAAATAACTGTATTCATGTAGAATAACTGTGTTCATGCAATAACTGTGTTCATGTGAAGCACACACAATAACTGTGTTCATGCAATAACTGTGTTCATGTGAAGTACACACAATAACTGTGTTCATGTAAAATAACTGTATTCATGTAGAATAACTGTGTTCATGTGCAATAACTGTGATCATGTGAAGCGCACACAATAACTGTGTTCATGTGAACCACACACAATAACTGTGTTCATGTAAAATAACTGTGTTCATGTGAAGCACACACAATAACTGTGTTCATGTACAATAACTGTGTTCATGTGAAGCACACACAATAACTGTGTTCATGTGAAGCACACACAATAACTGTGTTCATGTACAATAACTGTGTTCATGTGAAGCACACACAATAACTGTGTTCATGTACAATAACTGTGTTCATGTGAAGCACACACAATAACTGTGTTCATGTACAATAACTGTGTTCATGTGAAGCACACACAATAACTGTGTTCATGTAGAATAACTGTGTTCATGTGCAATAACTGTGATCATGTGAAGCGCACACAATAACTGTGTTCATGTGAACCACACACAATAACTGTGTTCATGTACAATAACTGTGTTCATGTGAAGCACGCACAATAACTGTGTTCATGTAAAATAACTGTGTTCATGTGAAGCACACACAATAACTGTGTTCATGTACAATAACTGTGTTCATGTGAAGCACACACAATAACTGTGTTCATGTGAAGCACACACAATAACTGTGTTCATGTGAAGCACACACAATAACTGTATTCACTCTCTCCTGCTCTGACAGTGAAACACACACAGGCGACTGAAGAACAATGACAAAACTTAACTCAGTTACGAAATTTCCAATGCAAGAATCCCTAGCAGACCTTACTAGACTTTTGTCGATGCCTTTCTAACTTAAGACGTCACCTGGACACGGTCGGCGAAATCAGTCGATAAATTACAGAACAAATTATCGTATTTTTAACCATAAATTCCCTACCTGCCTCCATCCTTGGCCGTCATCGGATACAAATACATCGCGGTGCAATCTGGGTAACGCAGTCCACAGCCGAGTCTTTCCGTTTGTCGATGGTGGCACACAAACTACAATGACCAGATCTGGAGTCTGAGACGCGGAAGTCGAACATCATAACAGATACTGGGGATTGTAGTTTTTTGCCTACCATCGTTTAACGTCAGTTCGTTTGTTTTTCTCACACAACAGAAGACTGGGAAGCGGTGGATTTTATAAGATCCCTTCGCTATATCACTTTGAGGTATCGATTAATCTTCTTTAGTGTTACAAAGCAAGGTATTATTGGTTACAGTCGTGTGTTTTTGTTGATTAGCATTCTAGCTTGTCCGCTAGTGATCATGAAGTTCAGTTTGAAACACGGCCGTTATCTAAATGACTTTTCCCAGCATACATCAATAACCCTTTTAACATACATTTACAGCTTATGAAGCTTAATACTATCATGTGCTTGGTGAATAAAAACATACATGAAACGCATGATCTTACACTGGTCGTGATTATTTAGAGTAAATCAGTATCAGATACACGTTCATGTTTCTCACACAAAACAGTTTTTCTCAGCTAGTTTTATTATCAAAGGTTAAAATGAGCAACTCATTCTTAATTAATATAATACTGTTTTATAATATTTTAAAAAAATAAAAATATAATAAATATATAATATAGTGCATATATTTAGAAAACTGCTTGTTTTGTTTCACTGACGTGTTTCTGCGTTTAAAACACTTATTGATCATGATATATTTCAGCTGTTCTGTATCTTTCATCTTTCCTTCTGATTCATGTTCATCAGGTTCATGTTTCACTCATCCCTTCATGTTTATTTCTGCTGTAACGCACAGCAATCATTTCATGTCACATTATAGAGCGGCGAAACTGTATTTGGGTGTTTCTGCAACTACGGGCACTTTTGACTATCCCAATTTTTAAAAAATCAACCTCTATGGATTTACATTTTAACCATCACAGTCTGTAATACATATAAAAATGTACACAAAATTGAATGTACTCGTTAAGATTTTAATGCTTATTTTTTTGGTTTTTCGGGTCATCTTCTTAAAATTTGTCCTCACCGCAACGTTACAATAACGCTCATTTTATACATTTTTCTTTATTAATTTCTATAAAAATGTAATACATTTAAATAGCTTTTTCAAATTTTATGCAGATTTGTATACTGATATAAAAAATGTATATACAAAATAAGGAATTTAATGTTTCATGTTCATGTCCTTACCGCAACGTTACAATAACGCTCATTTTATACATTTTTCTTTATTAATTTCTATAAAAATGTAATACACTTAAATAGCTTTTTCAAATTTTATGCAGATTTGTATACTGATATAAAAATGTTTTTTTTCATGTTTTTTTCGTTTTTTATTTGTTTTTTTCATGTTTTTTTCTATGCCATGTAAAAAAATTACAGTAACCTTCAGTTGTCAATTGTTTCCATACACACAAAATATAAAATATTTAACTTTTTATGACAGTTGTTGCAATTTCAATGTGTAACTCATCTCAACAAGTGTTAAAATATTTTTTGCAAATGAAAATGTGAAAAAAATAGAAAAAGACCAGTGCTGCAGTAAGGACACAATGTTAAGGACATTTAGGCTAATATTTTAGATAAATGCTGCTAGCAAGGTATACTACATTAGTTTTGACTCTTAGCATCTTAATATACATGACTTCAACAGTAATATCCATTTATTTTTTAAAATATAGTTCAACTTATTTTTTTGGCATCTTCTGAGTGACGTAGTGTGTTGGCCCAGTCTGTCAGCAATGTGCTTGGGTGATCATTTATGTTTCCATAGAAACTAGACTTGTTTGTGTTTGATAAAATGCCATAATAAAAGTTTTTTTTCATTGTTGCGGTAAGGACTCAAAAGTGTGGGACAGGCACATTTAGTTAACAAAATCATAAAAATGATCAGTAAATAATACAAAGAATTTTAAGATGATTTAAATGAATCAGTATATTCAACAATTCCATTTAAAAAAATGTCAAATTGTAATTGAATTAGCTTATTTTATGTATCTCAACATTGAGACCACAAGTGTGGTACATTAACAGAAATGGTGTTTTGAGCTATAAATGCTTCATAATATTATATTAAATCACATTAATCAGTAATTATATTTTTTGCCAAGGTGTGTAATGACACTGTGAATATATTTATAAAGCATCACATGACAAATTTTAACAAAAATCTAAAATTTCCCTGCTGGGACTTAAAAGTGCCCGTAGTTGCAGAAACCCCCATTTATTGTTTGAATTCTGTAATAAAGTAGACTGAATTTGAGTATAGTAATTTGAATGTGGTGGGCAGAAAGGTCATGCCATCAGATGAAGTGTGACGTGTGTTTGTGTCGCAGGCTCAGACAGCAGGAGTGAGATGTCGTACGTGTTCGTGTCGGACGGGCCGCAGACGACGGTGCCGCTGCTGCAGGCCTGCATCGACGGGGATCTGCCGCTCAGCAAGCGCCTCCTGGAGTCCGGCTTCGACCCCAACACACGGGACTGCCGGGGCCGCACCGGACTGCACCTGGCCGCCGCGCGCGGGAACGTGGAGATCTGCTGTCTGCTGCACAAGTTCGGCGCTGATCTGCTGGCCACGGACGCACAAGGCAACACGGCACTGCACATGTGCGGACATGTGGACACCATCCAGTTCCTGGTGTCCAACGGCCTCAAGATCGACATCTGGTCAGCGCCTGCCTGCCCTCACTGAGACATAACACATGACACTTTACTATATATTCACATAGAAAACAGCTGTTTTATACTGATATAATATTACACTGTTTTACTGTATTTATCATCTAATAAATTCAGCTTTAATCACAGGAATAAATGACACTTTACTATATATTCACATAGAAAACAGCTGTTTTACACTGATATAATATTACACTGTTTTACTGTATTTATCATCTAATAAATTCAGCTTTAATCACAGGAATAAATGACACTTTACTATATATTCACATAGAAAACAGCTGTTTTACACTGATATAATATTACACTGTTTTACTGTATTTATCATCTAATAAATTCAGCTTTAATCACAGGAATAAATGACACTTTACTATATATTCACATAGAAAACAGCTGTTTTACACTGATATAATATTACACTGTTTTACTGTATTTATCATCTAATAAATTCAGCTTTAATCACAGGAATAAATGACACTTTACTATATATTCACATAGAAAACAGCTGTTTTACACTGATATAATATTACACTGTTTTACTGTATTTATCATCTAATAAATTCAGCTTTAATCACAGGAATAAATGACACTTTACTATATATTCACATAGAAAACAGCTGTTTTACACTGATATAATATTACACTGTTTTACTGTATTTATCATCTAATAAATTCAGCTTTAATCACAGGAATAAATGACACTTTACTATATATTCACATAGAAAACAGCTGTTTTACACTGATATAATATTACACTGTTTTACTGTATTTATCATCTAATAAATTCAGCTTTAATCACAGGAATAAATGACACTTTACTATATATTCACATAGAAAACAGCTGTTTTACACTGATATAATATTACACTGTTTTACACTGTGTGTGTGAACGTGTGAGCGCTTCATGCCTGTGCTTTGTGACCTGAGCAGCAACCACAACGGAGCCACTCCTCTGGTTCTGGCCAAGAGGCGCGGCGTGAGCCGGGACGCGCTGCACCTGCTGGAGGGGCTGGAGGAGCAGGAGGTGAAGGGCTTCAACCGCAGCTCGCACTCCAGCCTGGAGAAGATGCACATGGCTGAGAACGAGAGGTGAGATCGTAACATCACAATCATCGCTGAGAGTGTGTGTGCTCATGCCAGCTGTTGTGTGTGTGCCGCAGTGCCATGGAGAGCCACTCTCTGCTCAACCCGCACTCCCAGCGCAGCGACGGCATGCTGTCCAGCTTCCGCAGCACCTGGCAGGAGTTCGTGGAGGACCTGGGCTTCTGGCGCGTGCTGCTGCTGCTGCTCGTCATCGCCCTGCTCTCGCTCGGCATCGCCTACTACGTCAGCGGAGTGCTTCCCTTCGCATCCAGCCAGCTGGAGCTGGTGCACTGAGACAGAAGCGCTCGTGATGGCTCACGTTACTGTTCCTGCGGGAGATGAGTGTGTGTATACAACGCTTCAAATGGCAGCCATACACTGTGTGGCTGAAGTTTTGTCTGTATATTAATGTAAATAGAGCTTTCATGTGTTAAAAGATAGTTTTCATCTGGCTTGTGTGTTTGGAAACCCATACAAAAATGAACCCTTTTTCTGCGGGCCTTAAAAATGTCCTCAGATTTAGTCTTAAATGAGTCTTAAATCAGAGCAGAAAGTCTTAAACTCATAAACTTGTGATTTTAAATATAGCATGCATTGCAAAAATTATCCTCCTCTGTATTTTTGTCCTTTTCCCCTAATAAACATCTTTATATTATAATAAATTAACTTAAGATGAAAATGTTAAATGAAGTCTTGACGTTTGAATCAAATTAAGTGACTTTATGCTTAAAACAAGAACAAATGTGTATTGTAGTTAATTATTGCAGTTAAACCATGTAAGCACAAATGAAACATAGTTTCAATACAAAATTTGACATTAATTATTAACAGGGATCTGAAATTACATTGTAATATTTTTTACATGTTGATGATTTTTTTGTATGAACGCCTGGGTGAATTTAAGCGTTTTTCTCTGCATATATCAAGTTTGGCCGGCTAAATGAATAAATGAACAATGAATCAAGTGTTTTCTTGACTATTTTCCTTTAATGAGCAGCAGTGTCACTCAATGGCTCTGCAGCGGCACGTGATCATCAGATCGCTGCACATAAACACACACGTGTCACATGTCAGAGACACACATTACAATTGTTAATAATAACGTCAAAGTGTAAACAAACCGCGCGTCCGGTGGGCGTGGCGTAGTTGCGCGCGTCTGGTAGGCCGGGCGTGACGTCACGTCAGTGCGCGCGTCAGTCTTTCCCTTTCTCCTCATCGAGCGATGATCTGAAGAGCAAACCATGAATCTGCGAGGCGTTTTTCAGGATTTTAATCCGAGGTAACGCGCGTGTGTGTGAGTAGCGAGTGTGTATGAGGTGTGTGTGTTGGGTAAACAGCGAAATAGCGGTTTGTTTTGATGACGCTTGTTAGCATAGCCGCTAATGTTGCCCGTTCAGGCCTTGAAAGAAAGAAAGAGTGTGTGTGTATGTATGTGTCTGTGTGTGTTTGTTTGTGTGTTTGTTTGTCTGTCTGTTTGTGTGTTTGTTTGTCTGTCTGTGTGTGTGTGTGTGTGTGTGTGTGTGTGTTTGTCTGTGTGTGTGTGTTTGTCTGTGTGTGTGTGTTTGTCTGTCTGTGTGTGTGTCTGTCTGTCTGTGTGTGTCTGTCTGTGTGTGTCTGTGTGTGTGTGTCTGTCTGTGTGTGTGTGTGTCTGTCTGTTTGTCTGTGTGTGTGTGTGTGTGTGTTTGTGTTTGTCTGTGTGTGTCTGTGTTTGTCTGTGTGTGTTTGTCTGTGTGTGTGTGTGTTTGTCTGTGTGTGTGTGTGTTTGTCTGTGTGTGTGTTTGTCTGTGTGTGTGTGTGTGTGTGTGTTTGTCTGTGTGTGTGTGTTTGTCTGTGTGTGTGTGTTTGTCTGTGTGTGTGTGTGTGTTTGTCTGTGTGTGTGTGTGTGTTTGTCTGTGTGTGTGTGTGTGTTTGTCTGTCTGTCTGTGTGTGTTTGTCTGTCTGTGTGTGTTTGTCTGTCTGTGTGTGTTTGTCTGTCTGTGTCTGTGTGTGTGTTTGTCTGTGTGAGTGTGTGTCTGTGTCTGTCTGTGTGTCTGTCTTTGTCTGTCTGTGTGTCTGTCTGTGTGTGTGTCTTTGTCTGTGTGTGTGTGTTTGTCTGTCTGTGTCTCTGTATGTGTGTGTGTGTGTTTGTCTGTCTGTGTCTCTGTGTGTGTTTGTATGTGTCTCTGTGTGTGTGTGTGTGTGTTTGTATGTGTCTGTGTGTGTGTTTGTCTGTGTCTGTGTGTGTGTTTGTGTGTGTGTGTGTGTGTGTGTGTGTGTTATAACCGTTCCTGGTCACCGCACAGGTAAAGTTACAACAATCTAAAAGGGAGTTCAACGTTTGTGCAAATAGAGGTTCTGCAATAAGTCAAGTCTTAGGAAAAGTCATGTGTACAATTCATTCAATATATATATTTCAACTCTTTCACATTCAGTATTTTCTTTGCATCATGTGTGTGGGCACGTACTCCGTCAGATTATCCCACGCAGTGCATAATTGTTCACGAATAGAAAGGAGTCAGAGTTCATCTTTTTTCAATGAAGGCACTATAAGATGGATCCGGAAGTAGCGGAGAGTTGATGATTTTCAGAAATGTCCATTGATAGATGTAGTCTTCAGAGATTATCCAAGACTACCCAACAAAAATCCTGTCTGAGCAGTAAACCTGCAGTTTCTCAAACAGGATATAAGAAGTAAGGTGAGCAGGTATGAAGTACCCAAGCAGATCCTACCAGTCGCTCTACTATTTCCTGTTATTTACCCAATCCTGTGTATGCTTCATGCCCCCCTAGAGTCTAGGAAGAATATAGCACCTCTTAAACTTAACAAACCTGATAACAGGCATTGACTGTTAAAGTGTGTGTGTGTGAGAGAGAGAGAGCTTCTCTTGAGGTGTGTGTATTTGGGCAGTTGACAAATAAAGGTGAAACGGCATTTAAAAAAAAAAGTTTTAAATTGCTTGAGAATTGAATGCATTTGTAAAGTTCAAATACTGTTGTTTCTGAAACTGTTAGAGGTTAGCAGATTTTTTTCCCTCATTATGTAATTTATTAAGCTTTTTTCACAGTACCAGGCAAATTATGTCCTGCGGTGTGACATGACATTACTATAAAATTCTAATATTTAAATATTATTAATTTCAAATACAAATCAGGTATGCTTTAAGTTTAACAAGTATTCTTAAAGAATGATCATTAAAATTCTGCATTTTTTTTCCACAGCTGTTTTTTTATTATATTTTTTTATTAAATACAAACTCTCTGGATTGTTTTAAGCAGTGTCTCAAAACACATCTTTTTAGTCACGTTTTTAATGTATAACCTGAGTATTTACTTTTTTTAACTTGTATTTACATGTGTATTTTTACTTTATTTGTTATTATTTTCTTGTTGTTTTGTGTTGTAATTGCGCTTTGGGTTTAAGAAAGGCGCACTACAAATAAAATTTATTATTATTATTATTTATTATATTCTTTGCGTGTGCCATCTTTTACCCCTCACTCCAGTGGAAATATTGTGTAAAATGAGAAAAAAAAATTGAAAATCTTTATATCTTTTTTTATATAGTTATATTACGCAATGTTTTCAAATGCATATAATTATTTAAGCTAGTGAACATGGTAAAAGTTGTTTAATTGTGTTTGAAGTGATGTCACACCACAGAACTTCCCGTCACACCACAGGACAAAATGAGACACTGTATGAACATTTATGGGGAAATTTATTGAATACTTTTGTAACAAACAAATTCATTTGCATCTCTATTTGAACATTAATGAAAATGCAACATATCAGTACAATCTTAATACTTAGTGTATGAATTTAAACTAAAAACATAGTGAACAAGACATACTGAAAAATTAACATTTTGGAGGCGTCAAATCAGACCCAGTCATAAAGACCATTAATGTCTATTTTTAACTTAAAAGACTAAACAAATATCTTGTTTCTTAGGAGAAAGTAATTACAATCATGCTGAAATAATTAAATGCATTTTAAATCATCAATTCAGCTCTTTAAACAAAGATTCCAGTGAAGAGACATTTGATATTCTGTAGTGTCACTAACAAAAGATAAGACCATAAACATGACTGTCAGGGTTCTGTCACATTCGGTCTAGTAATTTCTTGGTTTTGTGGCAGAGCTCTGACACTCCCGTAATGTCTCGTATTTGATGTGTGTGTGCACGGCTTCGAGGATTTGGGCCGTGTTCACGGTTGTCTGTGTAACGTCTTATGTGCGGTTATGATGTCCGATCCCGAGGCTGGTCTTGTCTGGTTTCGGTTTGTGTCGGGATTCGGACATTCATGACCCGTGTGTTCGTCCTTGTCATGAGCGCGCGAGCCGAGGGTTTCCTCGTTCTCGTGCGGTCTATGTTTTGTGATTGGGCGTGATTCAAGCTCTGCTCGAGCCGCGTTCTCTCGGGTCCGTGTGCAGTGTTGTGAGCACGTGGTTCATGTTTTCATCAGCCGCATGCTTTCATGTTGTGTCTTTTGTTTAATGTGGACACGCGGCGATGCGCGTTCGCATTGACTGCGTGTTCATGTCTCGTCTATGTGTAACCATCCCACCTTGTTTCCCTGCTTAACTTTGATTTGTCCCAGCTGTGTTCTCATCAATTACCCTTCCTCCTGTGTATATTTAATCTCCTCATGTTTGCTGTCCTGTGTCTCTTCTTTGTCATTTCTAGCCGTCAGTCGTGTTGTTATTCTATATCGTTCCAGTTTCATGTCACGTGTGTGAGCTTGTCTTGAGGTGTGTGTTGTCTCCGCAGTAAGTTCCTGATCTACGCGTGTCTGCTGCTGTTCTCCGTGCTGCTCTCCCTGCGGCTGGATGGCATCATCCAGTGGAGCTACTGGGCGGTGTTTGCGCCCATCTGGCTGTGGAAGCTCATGGTCATCATCGGGGCATCGGTGGGCACCGGGGTGTGGGCGCACAACCCCCAGTACAGGTCAGCCTCGCCCGTCCATCAGCCCGCGCTTTGGGTCGCTTCACATTTCACACATGATCATGAGAGTGAGGCAGAAACGCGTGGAGAGCGAGTCTCAGTGAGCGCAGAACCCTGACACAGACTGTTGGAGTGTGTGTGATGGCATGAGCGTTTACACTGTTAGTGGACAGACGTCGTGTGTTTCGTGACGGAGGTGCATGTGAAGAGTGTGTGCTGCCGTTGTTCCTCAGGGCCGAGGGCGAGACGTGTGTGGAGTTCAAGGCCATGCTGATCGCGGTGGGCATCCACCTGCTGCTGCTCACCTTCGAGGTGCTGGTGTGTGACCGTGTGCAGCGCGGCGTCCACTACTGGCTGCTGGTCTTCATGCCGCTGTTCTTCGTCTCGCCCGTGTCCGTGGCGGCGTGTGTGTGGGGCTTCCGGCACGACCGCTCTCTCGAGGTATCCGATCTGTCACGATACTCTCTCTGTCAGGCGCTCTCGGTCTCAGCATGTGTTTCCTCCTGCAGCTGGAGATCCTGTGCTCCGTCAACATCCTGCAGTTCATCTTCATCGCGCTGAGGCTGGATCAGATCATCAACTGGCCGTGGCTGGTAAGAGCGCCGCGCTGCGTCTGCGGTGTCTGTGATCCGGCACTGATCCGCTGTGTTGCAGGTGGTGTGTGTGCCGCTGTGGATCCTCATGTCCTTCCTGTGTCTGGTGGTGCTGTACTACATCGTGTGGTCCGTGCTCTTCCTGCGCTCCATGGATGTCATCGCAGAGCAGCGCCGGACTCACATCACCATGGCGATCAGCTGGATGACCATCGTTGTTCCCCTGCTCACCTTTGAGGTTTGATTCCAGCATCACTTACACCTGATATTGATTTTAATAAGCAACATACAGTAATGCCTTGAGATACGAGCATAATCCGTTCCAGGACGAGCTCGTAACTCAAGTTGCTCGTTTCTCAAATCATTTCCATAAGAAATAACAGGAAAAAAATTAATCCGTTCCAGCGCTATAAAAAAACTCCCTTATTAGTGACTCCTCTCCCGCACTCGACACACACTCGTGACTCCTCTCCCGCACTCGACACACGCTCGTGACTCCTCTCCCGCACTCGACACACACTCGTGACTCCTCTCCCGCACTCGACACACTCTCGTGACTCCTCTCCCGCTCTCGACACACTCTCGTGACTCCTCTCCCGCACTCGACACACTCTCGTGACGCCTCTCCCGCACTCGACACACACTCGTGACGCCTCTCCCGCACTCGACACACTCTCGTGACGCCTCTCCCGCTCTCGACACACACTCGTGACGCCTCTCCCGCTCTCGACACACACTCGTGACGCCTCTCCCGCACTCGACACACACTCGTGACGCCTCTCCCGCTCTCGACACACACTCGTGACGCCTCTCCCGCTCTCGACACACACTCGTGACGCCTCTCCCGCACTCGACACACACTCGTGACGCCTCTCCCGCACTCGACACACTCTCGTGACGCCTCTCCCGCACTCGACACACACTCGTGACGCCTCTCCCGCACTCGACACACACTCGTGACGCCTCTCCCGCTCTCGACACACACTCGTGACGCCTCTCCCGCACTCGACACACTCTCGTGACGCCTCTCCCGCACTCGACACACACTCGTGACGCCTCTCCCGCACTCGACACACTCTCGTGACGCCTCTCCCGCTCTCGACACACACTCGTGACGCCTCTCCCGCTCTCGACACACACTCGTGACGCCTCTCCCGCACTCGACACACACTCGTGACGCCTCTCCCGCTCTCGACACACACTCGTGACGCCTCTCCCGCTCTCGACACACACTCGTGACGCCTCTCCCGCACTCGACACACACTCGTGACGCCTCTCCCGCACTCGACACACTCTCGTGACGCCTCTCCCGCACTCGACACACACTCGTGACGCCTCTCCCGCACTCGACACACACTCGTGACGCCTCTCCCGCTCTCGACACACACTCGTGACGCCTCTCCCGCACTCGACACACTCTCGTGACGCCTCTCCCGCACTCGACACACACTCGTGACGCCTCTCCCGCACTCGACACACACTCGTGACGCCTCTCCCGCTCTCGACACACACTCGTGACGCCTCTCCCGCACTCGACACACTCTCGTGACGCCTCTCCCGCTCTCGACACACACTCGTGACGCCTCTCCCGCACTCGACACACTCTCGTGACGCCTCTCCCGCACTCGACACACACTCGTGACGCCTCTCCCGCACTCGACACACACTCGTGACGCCTCTCCCGCTCTCGACACACACTCGTGACGCCTCTCCCGCACTCGACACACTCTCGTGACGCCTCTCCCGCACTCGACACACACTCGTGACGCCTCTCCCGCACTCGACACACACTCGTGACGCCTCTCCCGCTCTCGACACACACTCGTGACGCCTCTCCCGCACTCGACACACACTCGTGACGCCTCTCCCGCTCTCGACACACACTCGTGACGCCTCTCCCGCTCTCGACACACACTCGTGACGCCTCTCCCGCACTCGACACACACTCGTGACGCCTCTCCCGCTCTCGACACACACTCGTGACGCCTCTCCCGCACTCGACACACTCTCGTGACGCCTCTCCCGCACTCGACACACACTCGTGACGCCTCTCCCGCACTCGACACACACTCGTGACGCCTCTCCCGCTCTCGACACACACTCGTGACGCCTCTCCCGCACTCGACACACTCTCGTGACGCCTCTCCCGCTCTCGACACACACTCGTGACGCCTCTCCCGCACTCGACACACACTCGTGACGCCTCTCCCGCACTCGACACACACTCGTGACGCCTCTCCCGCACTCGACACACTCTCGTGACGCCTCTCCCGCACTCGACACACACTCGTGACGCCTCTCCCGCTCTCGACACACACTCGTGACGCCTCTCCCGCACTCGACACACACTCGTGACGCCTCTCCCGCACTCGACACACACTCGTGACGCCTCTCCCGCACTCGACACACACTCGTGACGCCTCTCCCGCACTCGACACACACTCGTGACGCCTCTCCCGCACTCGACACACACTCGTGACGCCTCTCCCGCTCTCGACACACTCTCGTGACGCCTCTCCCGCTCTCGACACACTCTCGTGACGCCTCTCCCGCTCTCGACACACTCTCGTGACGCCTCTCCCGCTCTCGACACACTCTCGTGACTCCTCTCCCGCACTCGACACACGCTCGTGACGCCTCTCCCGCACTCGACACACGCTCGTGACGCCTCTCCCGCACTCGACACACGCTCGTGACTCCTCTCCCGCACTCGACACACGCTCGTGACGCCTCTCCCGCACTCGACACACGCTCGTGACGCCTCTCCCGCACTCGACACACGCTCGTGACTCCTCTCCCGCACTCGACACACTCTCGTGACGCCTCTCCCGCTCTCGACACACTCTCGTGACGCCTCTCCCGCTCTCGACACACTCTCGTGACTCCTCTCCCGCTCTCGACACACTCTCGTGACGCCTCTCCCGCTCTCGACACACTCTCGTGACGCCTCTCCCGCTCTCGACACACTCTCGTGACGCCTCTCCCGCTCTCGACACACTCTCGTGACGCCTCTCCCGCACTCGACACACGCTCGTGACTCCTCTCCCGCACTCGACACACACTCGTGACGCCTCTCCCGCACTCGACACACTCTCGTGACTCCTCTCCCGCTCTCGACACACGCTCGTGACTCCTCTCCCGCACTCGACACACTCTCGTGACGCCTCTCCCGCACTCGACACACGCTCGTGACTCCTCTCCCGCACTCGACACACGCTCGTGACGCCTCTCCCGCACTCGACACACGCTCGTGACGCCTCTCCCGCACTCGACACACGCTCGTGACTCCTCTCCCGCACTCGACACACTCTCGTGACGCCTCTCCCGCACTCGACACACGCTCGTGACGCCTCTCCCGCACTCGACACACGCTCGTGACTCCTCTCCCGCACTCGACACACGCTCGTGACGCCTCTCCCGCACTCGACACACTCTCGTGACGCCTCTCCCGCTCTCGACACACTCTCGTGACGCCTCTCCCGCTCTCGACACACTCTCGTGACGCCTCTCCCGCTCTCGACACACTCTCGTGACTCCTCTCCCGCTCTCGACACACTCTCGTGACGCCTCTCCCGCTCTCGACACACTCTCGTGACGCCTCTCCCGCTCTCGACACACTCTCGTGACGCCTCTCCCGCTCTCGACACACTCTCGTGACGCCTCTCCCGCACTCGACACACGCTCGTGACTCCTCTCCCGCACTCGACACACGCTCGTGACGCCTCTCCCGCACTCGACACACTCTCGTGACTCCTCTCCCGCTCTCGACACACTCTCGTGACGCCTCTCCCGCTCTCGACACACTCTCGTGACGCCTCTCCCGCTCTCGACACACTCTCGTGACTCCTCTCCCGCACTCGACACACTCTCGTGACTCCTCTCCCGCTCTCGACACACTCTCGTGACGCCTCTCCCGCACTCGACACACTCTCGTGACGCCTCTCCCGCTCTCGACACACTCTCGTGACGCCTCTCCCGCTCTCGACACACTCTCGTGACGCCTCTCCCGCACTCGACACACACTCGTGACTCCTCTCCCGCACTCGACACACACTCGTGACGCCTCTCCCGCACTCGACACACTCTCGTGACTCCTCTCCCGCACTCGACACACACTCGTGACGCCTCTCCCGCACTCGACACACTCTCGTGACTCCTCTCCCGCACTCGACACACACTCGTGACTCCTCTCCCGCTCTCGACACACTCTCGTGACTCCTCTCCCGCACTCGACACACTCTCGTGACTCCTCTCCCGCTCTCGACACACTCTCGTGACGCCTCTCCCGCACTCGACACACTCTCGTGACGCCTCTCCCGCTCTCGACACACTCTCGTGACGCCTCTCCCGCTCTCGACACACTCTCGTGACGCCTCTCCCGCACTCGACACACACTCGTGACTCCTCTCCTGCACTCGACACACACTCGTGACGCCTCTCCCGCACTCGACACACTCTCGTGACTCCTCTCCCGCACTCGACACACACTCGTGACGCCTCTCCCGCACTCGACACACTCTCGTGACTCCTCTCCCGCACTCGACACACACTCGTGACTCCTCTCCCGCACTCGACACACACTCGTGACGCCTCTCCCGCACTCGACACACTCTCGTGACGCCTCTCCCGCACTCGACACACACTCGTGACGCCTCTCCCGCACTCGACACACACTCGTGACGCCTCTCCCGCACTCGACACACTCTCGTGACTCCTCTCCCGCACTCGACACACACTCGTGACGCCTCTCCCGCACTCGACACACTCTCGTGACTCCTCTCCCGCACTCGACACACACTCGTGACTCCTCTCCCGCACTCGACACACACTCGTGACGCCTCTCCCGCACTCGACACACTCTCGTGACGCCTCTCCCGCTCTCGACACACACTCGTGACGCCTCTCCCGCACTCGACACACTCTCGTGACTCCTCTCCCGCACTCGACACACACTCGTGACGCCTCTCCCGCTCTCGACACACACTCGTGACGCCTCTCCCGCACTCGACACACACTCGTGACGCCTCTCCCGCACTCGACACACACTCGTGACGCCTCTCCCGCACTCGACACACACTCGTGACGCCTCTCCCGCACTCGACACACTCTCGTGACTCCTCTCCCGCTCTCGACACACTCTCGTGACGCCTCTCCCGCTCTCGACACACACTCGTGACGCCTCTCCCGCACTCGACACACACTCGTGACGCCTCTCCCGCACTCGACACACACTCGTGACGCCTCTCCCGCACTCGACACACTCTCGTGACGCCTCTCCCGCTCTCGACACACACTCGTGACGCCTCTCCCGCACTCGACACACACTCGTGACGCCTCTCCCGCACTCGACACACACTCGTGACGCCTCTCCCGCACTCGACACACACTCGTGACGCCTCTCCCGCACTCGACACACTCTCGTGACGCCTCTCCCGCTCTCGACACACACTCGTGACGCCTCTCCCGCACTCGACACACACTCGTGACGCCTCTCCCGCACTCGACACACTCTCGTGACGCCTCTCCCGCTCTCGACACACACTCGTGACGCCTCTCCCGCACTCGACACACACTCGTGACGCCTCTCCCGCTCTCGACACACACTCGTGACGCCTCTCCCGCACTCGACACACTCTCGTGACGCCTCTCCCGCTCTCGACACACACTCGTGACGCCTCTCCCGCACTCGACACACACTCGTGACGCCTCTCCCGCACTCGACACACACTCGTGACTCCTCTCCCGCTCTCGACACACACTCGTGACGCCTCTCCCGCACTCGACACACTCTCGTGACGCCTCTCCCGCTCTCGACACACACTCGTGACGCCTCTCCCGCACTCGACACACACTCGTGACGCCTCTCCCGCACTCGACACACTCTCGTGACGCCTCTCCCGCTCTCGACACACACTCGTGACGCCTCTCCCGCACTCGACACACACTCGTGACTCCTCTCCCGCACTCGACACACACTCGTGACTCCTCTCCCGCACTCGACACACTCTCGTGACGCCTCTCCCGCACTCGACACACACTCGTGACGCCTCTCCCGCACTCGACACACACTCGTGACTCCTCTCCCGCACTCGACACACACTCGTGACGCATCTTCTCGAGACTGTTGTGTAATTAATCCTCAATACTGTACCTGTAATACTTAATACTCCTAAAGGTTTAGTTGTTGAAGTTCTGAGTGTTTCAGTGTGTGTGTCTCCTCTTGTAAGAGTGCACTCACTCATGTGAGCAGATGTTTTATGAGCTCAAGTGTGTTCAGTGTTGCAGAGTTGACGCATTATATTGTGTTTGCTTTCAGATTCTTCTTGTTCACAAACTGGATGGCCATTATAAATCCAACTACGTCCCGGTGTTTGTTCCTCTCTGGGTGTCTCTGGTGACTCTGATGGTGACCACGTTTGGCCAGAAGGGGGGAAATCACTGTAGGTGGCATGAGTAACCTATATCTGCTGGTGTTCAGAGGTGGCGAATAATGATCATAACTGGACAAACTGGGAGGTGTTTTCACAACAGCGCCACCTCTCACACTTTACTGCAACTTTTAGTCTGAATTGAAATGTTTTCCTAGCGTTGTTCCTCTTTGGTTTCAGGGTGGTTTGGCATCCGCAAAGACTTCTGCCAGTTTCTTCTTGAGCTCTTCCCCTTCCTGAGGGAGTATGGCAACATCTCCTATGACCTGCACCACGAGGACTCGGAGGTGTCCGAGGAGCTGCCCGTCCACGAGGTGCCGAAGATCCCGCCCATGTTCCGCATGAAGACGGGTGTGGTGATCACCCAGAGCCCGGGCAAATACTTCGTGCCGCCGCCCAAACTGTGCATCGACATGCCAGACTAGCGCTCGTGGCTCGGCGGTTCATGAGCAGCTCTGGGATCCGCTTCAGGACGTCCCGTCACAGGACACACACGAGCCCACGACACTGAGGCTGTTCATGCTGAGCTCCCGATCGCTCTGACTCCCACAGCTTGTGTCTGTAAATACACCTGTTGATGGGACTCGTAGCCTTCAGGAGACGATCGCTTGAACTTCCCCACAACTCCGAGACTCGCCAAGAGATTGTCTGATGAGTAAATAAGCCAAGTATTGTTCTTTTTAACCAGGTGTGTGTTTCTCTTCTGTATTTTATCCTCTTCTGTCGATTTAACATCGCACTGGATCTGCCAGTGCTTCTGTACGAGCGCTCCTCTCTTCCGCTGGGATGGAAGAGAGACAGAGACAGGGGCTGGCCAGTGAAGATCTCAAACACACGCTCGCATGTGATCGCAAGTGCAAAATGACAAATGTAGGTCATCCGCATTGAAAATATAACCAGAAGCTGTTGTTGATGTATATTCCCTGTCTCTAACTGCTGTGTAAGTGTGTTTCCCGTCCATCATGTCTGATGCTCTCGCTCAAAGGCCAGCAGCGGTTCTTCAGTCTCTCAGCTGGTCTGAGGCAAGAGCCAGTGTGGATTTATGTGTAGATGTGGACCAAACTCCCGCTGTAGAGGTTCATTGTGTCATTCCTCTGTGCAGGCCGGCGGCCGCAGCTCTTGACAGTGCCTCACATTAAAGCTGAGTGATCATATGCTGTGTAATCTCTCACCGTTTCCAGAGCCTTTCTTTGTGTGCTTTATTATCATATATTTACCTCATCTGTTAGTTTTTCCTGTGTGTATGTCCGTCATGTACAGCCATGGCTAAATGATTAGAGAGAGACTCAATTATTAATTTCCACACAGCCTCAGGTATGATGGTAATCTGCACATCCTCCAGAAAGAGATGAGTGCTGATGAGAAGCTTGAAATCATTGATCTTCCTCTGCCAACCAAGGAAACGCATGCAGTCGTCTTTGCTTTGCACCAAAGGGATTCACAAACACGTACAGTAATAGCTTGAGATACGAGCATCCCGACATACGAGTATTCGGAGATACGAGCAAACCGTCCAGCAGACCTTTGCTTTGAGATCCGAGCAGCTTACAGACGCTGACAATGAGTGTTCAAGTACGCATCTCCTGCGGGTCTCGTATCGTGTTTGCATTATCTACGTTATTCCTCCTGTGTGTGTGTGTGTCTCTATGGCAACTAAAATCATGTTCTTCCATTGTAATTAGCACTAATAAGGGAGTTTTTTATTGCGCCGGAACGGATTAATGTTTTTCCTGGTATTTCTTATGGGGGAAATGAATTGAGACACAAGCAACTCGAGTTACGAGCTCGTCCTGGAACGGATTATGCTCGTATCTCAAGGTATTACTGTACGTTGCTGCTAGTAAGACTGCACCTAAATAAAGTATTGATCAGTTCATCAAGACCAGCGGCGTCAGTGCAGAGCTCAGGAACGGCAGCAGGAGTGAGAGCATTGAACACAGTGAGATGAAGGCCGGGTGTCAGAGAAGGGACGGATCTTCATGAGCTCCAGGGATGGCACTGAGGAGGACTGGGGTCCTTTTCTCTGATCAATCCCCTTTCCAGTTGTTTGGGGCAAGCAGAAAAAAGCTTGTCTGGAGAAGAAAAGGTGGCATCCAGTGTCATGCCAGCAGTAAAGCATCCTGAAACCATTCATGTGTGTGTTTGCCAGTGTCTCACTCACAGCGTCTGCCATGACTCAAGAACGGCACAGAAACATCCTCCGCGAGCAGCTTCTCCCAACCAGCCAAGAACCGTGTGGTGCCGAGCAGTGCGTTTCCCAGCAGGAGCGCTGAAAATGTGCAGAGATAAAGAAGGACAAAGATTCACAACTTTCTTCTTCTTTATCTATAAATAAGACAGCAAGGGTGAGGTGTGTGTGTGTGTGTGTGTGTGTGTGTGTGTGTGTGTCTCAGGTCTGCGGGCATCAAGAAACAGGTGAACGAACAAAAACCCCACAAATTCGAAGTATTGATAATGAATTTTTAAAAATCTATTTTATTTGAATGTATCATTAGATTAAATTTATAAGAATATGTAATATGAGAATTACCATTATTAACTTCAATGGATTTATTGAAATTCATTAGAAACTCACAGTATAACTCCTAATTGCTCTGAAATGTTTTACGTCGATATGAAAGTGCTGATGATAAACTGCTTGGATCTGTTTCTCGTGGCTCGGGAACAGGAGGAACGGGACTCTTTCCTTCTTCAAATACAGGCTTTTGCTCTGCAAACACATTAAGACATTCATTTGTTTTTGTTTTAATTTCAGAGTTATTGAGTGTTTGCATGAGGCCAGTGGGAATGAGAAGAGTGTGTGGCTGCAGGAAAGAGGATACATGTATTTTACAGAAGAACTTTGGGACAAAACTAGTACAATACACATGAAATCATGCTGTTTTTAAACCCATTGTTAACTTACGGTTCAGAACGACCCGAATACACAAGGAGTTTACATTTAGTTTAAAGAATCTGGGGGAAAATAACACGCATTCAAAATGTTAAAAGCATTTTTTTGGATTGAAAAAAGCAAACATGCATGTGCCTCTTCTGGTTCAGAACGGAACTGGCCAGAACAGTCAGAAAACTGTAACTTGATCAAAATGGTACGAAATCTTTGAGCTTTTGTGGCCCTTGCCATGTACACGCTCACCCACGCGCTCACACACACACACCCACCCCAACTCCTCTCTTCTGGACGTGTGTGCGGCTGTGGCTGGAAACCAGTGATTATAGTTTATGAAACAATATGTATGGATATTTTTCTTACAAAAGCGCATGGCTTGGCTTCAGAAGGCCTTCATCAACTGGAGTCGTATATGATGGATGATTTTATGATGGATGGATGAGCGAGCTTCAACTCTAGGGCGCTGTTCAATCCCATTACAAATCTGGGGATTTTTGAGTGAACTATTGGTTTATGTGCTAATTAAAAAAAACAATCAAATTATATTTCTCTATAACAGTTTGCAAGGGGAAAGTCATCCTACCAAACCCCATTCATCCATGTTACAAACTGCATAGCTGCCCCACATCAATATTATTTAACTGAAGCAAGACCATGCTTCACTATACATTACTGTTTATGGACAGATGACGTGACGCATGTTTTTTCTGTAATTAAGTGTAAATGTTTACTGAACTGCATTTCTCAACTAAAACAACACATGCCAGTGGGGCATATAACATCATTTTATTTCAACATTATGATTTTGGGACATAAAATGTATTTGGCGCTGTTCATATTTCAAGATGAATAGCAAAATGTCCTGCGGTGTGACTGTAACATTGATGACATCAAATGTAAATATTAGTAAAATAAAGCAGATCTGTCTGGAGCAGCTAATAAATGCCTTGGCATTATTTTATATGTACAGTATTTGCTTAATTAACTTAAGTTTTCAAAATGCTAAAAAGTACTAAAATAATATTTACACTACAGTACATTTAGTTTTGAAACACAAATGCTGTCCTGCAGTGTAACACAGGATATTAGATTTTTGTACTGGCAGTTACATGGACAGCCATAGGGGTCTTTTAGTCAACCCCCCTACCAGGAAATCCCCCAGATGTTTGGGTGTGCTGTAGAGGTTAAAAGGTGACTGTTAATCTCTTATTAATTTGATAAATTTCATAATTTCTGTCAGAACATGAACGTGTCCATTTTTGATAGTCCTGTTGTGTGACTGTTCTAGTTCGAGAAAAATAAAATAAAAATAAATATATATATATATATATATAAAATCATATTCAGGTTTAAGACAATTAACTTATTCAGTTACTGTAATGTCCAAGCTCAGTCATGTATAGCAATGACTCAAAAGGGCTGCCAAGGTGAAAAAGTCCTGTGGTGTGACAGCCCGTCCTGTACTGTGACATAAGTCAGATGTCTAGCTAGATTCTCGTCTGTTAAATTATATATATATATATATATATATATAAAAATATTGTCAATATTATATATATTTACCTAAATTATTATACATATATTTGTATAATAACTTATACAAACTTAGCCTTTTAAGTTAAAAATAGAAACGAATGGTCTTTTTGACTGGGTCTGATTTGACGCCTCTAAAAACATAGTGAACAAGACATACTGAATAATTAACATTTTGGTTGAAATTCATACACTAAGTAATAAGATTGTACTGATATGTTGCACTTTCATTAATGTTCAAATAGAGATGCAAATGAATTTGTTTGTTACAAAAGTATTCAATAAATTTCACCATAAATTCTTCATACAGTCTCATTTCGTCCTGTGGTGTGACATCACTTCCAACGCAATTAAACGACTTTTACTAGGTTCATTAGCTTAAATAATTATAGGCATTTGAAAACATTCCATAAAATAACTATATAAAAAAGAAAAAAAATTAAAATATTACTTCTCATTTTACACAATATTTCCACTGGAGTGAGTGGTAAAAGATGGCACAAGCAAAGAATATAATCAAAAAACAGCTGTGGAAAAAAACATGCAGAATTTTAATGATCATTCTTCAAGAATACTTGTTCAATTTAAAGCATACCTGATTTGTATTTGAAATGAATAATTTTTAAATATTAGAATTTTATAGTAATGTTACGTCACACCGCAGGACATAATTTGCCTGGTACTGAGAAAAAAAGCTTAATAAATTACATAATGAGAAAAAAAATCTGCTAACCTCTAACAGTTTCAGAAACAACAGTATTTGAACTTTACAAATGCATACAATTCTCAAGCAATTTAAAACTTTTTTGGAAAAAAATGCTGTTTCACCTTTATTTGCCAACTGCCCATATACTATTAATATTTACAGATTCTGTGCTCCACAGTTTCTGTAGCTCATATTCAATGGCTGGATTAAAACATCAATGACTATGAGTGAGTGAGATTGTGTGTTTGTGAGTGACTGAATCAGTTCTCCTCTGGCCCCAGTTATATTGACAACAATTCAGGTCAGAATATTAAATCCAGGCCTGGCTGACAACGGTAACCTCGGGATAAACAGAGACTAATATCAGCATAGATACCATTCTTCTTATGATGTAACGAGTACATCAGGTGGGAAGTGTTTCAGTGTGTGTGTGAGAGTTTCTATGTGTGAGTGAATGAGTGTGTGAGAGAAAGTTTCTCTGTGAGTGTGTGTGTGAGTGTAACTCGACGCTCCCTGATGGCGGCAGTGTTAGTGACGCACTGAGTGTGTGTGTGTGTGTGTGTGTGAGAGAGAGAGGCTCCACCCAACGGTCAGAGCTCCAGCACAAAACAACTTTGCGAGCGCCGCGAGAGTCATGGCGTCCAAGAATATCTCCTGAAGAACAAACTCTGCCCAAACTCTCGCCAAAAGCGCGTAACAAACTGCCGACGGCCGTCTGGATCGAAGATAAACAAGCGAAAAGTTCCGTTTACTCGTGAATGATGGTTAGCGCGCGCGGAGTGTGAAGCTAGCCGAGCGCCGCTAGCGCGAGAGTTTGAGTTTCGTCCAGCAGATCTAGTTTGATCCGGCGGCTGGAGAGAGAGAGAGAGAGAGAGAGCTCGGGTTAGAGCAGCGGCTGGAGAGAGAGAGTGTGGACGGGTGGAGATTGACGGTGTTCGGGTGAGATGGCGCAGTCACCGGTCGCGGTTCAGGTTCCTGGAATGCAGGTGAGTCGATGACGACAGGCCCTCTTCATCATCTTCACCTTCATCACTCATGTCTCTCAGTCCTTCATCTCTCACTGTTCTCTCATTAGCAGACACACATCACTCTACAATATAAAATAACTCACAGCACTGTTGTTGTTGTTGTGGTGGTTGTTGTTGTTGTTGTGTACCTGTGTGAGGTGAGGATGTTCTGCTACTCTTCCTCAGCTCTGTGAGAACATCCTCTGATTCTGTGTTATGGTGTTCAGTGAGATTATGGGATGTTATGAACTTCTTATATCAGCTGAAACTGTTCAACAAAGTTTGCTTACTTTAAATAACTCAAAATAACACTCACTGTTGTGAGTTTCTGTTTGTCATATATATATATATATGTATATGTGTGTGTAAATAATATATATCATTTAAATTAGTAAAGTAGTAGTCAATTAGTAATTGTTTTATTTATTTTTTTTATGTGTGTGTGTATTTATAATGTGTCTATAAACACAAACTTTAATGATAGATGCACTGTTTATTGTATATAATTGTTTTTAATTATAGGCTTATTATATGACAAAATGAGTAATACTAATGATGAACATGTGTGTAATATATAATAATGTCTGAGAGCAGTTTTTCCAGTGGAGTGTGTGTTTGGATGAGTTGGTTAGGGAGGTTATGAGTAGAGTGTGTGTGTGTGTGTGTGTGCGCCGCAGGTCTCTGAGTGTGTGCTTCCTGAAGGTGTGTTCGTGTTTGCTCTTGTTCCTCTCTCGCGTGACGCGTCTGCGTTCGCTGCTAGTGATGTAATCCCTGTCCTCTCTGTGCGACCGCGAGAAGTGTCCGGCGCTTGCAGCACAGGAAGTGAGCGCGCGGTTCCTCTTGCGCTTGCTGCAGAACCCACAAACCTCTCCGCTGTGACGGGGTCAGAGGTCGCCGATCCACAACACCTCCCGGAGCAACACACACTTGTGTTGTTAATCATTACGCGGCTCATTAATGCAACACAGCCTTTTAATGTTTGCTTGGGTTTAAAGTGCAGTTTCGTTCATTTAAGTAGGCCACGCAGGTGTGCTCTGAGAGAAGGGATGTGCTAAAGCCTCCTGAAGGAGTGTCTGTTGGGCGTAGCGTCGGGTGTGGCCCGCGGCAGAGCGTTGCGAGCGCCGGTGTCTGAGTCAGCGCGCAGGTACGGCCACAGGGAGCGTGAAGGAAGCTTGTTGGGTCATGCAGAAGTGTTTGGGTTCTCCTGATGCTCTTCTGCGGTGTCAGTGTGAGGTTCTCAGCGGGACGCGGGCGCGGGAGGACACGGCTTCAGTGAAGGCTCTGGCTGCACATTATTCACATTATTGCAATGCAAGCTAATATTGATCATGATATTTTCAGAATTTAAATGCAAATTCACATTTTTAATTATCGTAACCTGTCGCTTGATGTTAGCAAGCACAGAAATATGTCCCGGGAGGAGAACATGGTTCTTCTCAGCCCTGACTCTGAGGCTTTAAGGGCGCGGCTCCTTTGAAGGGATAGTTCACCTAAAAATAGAAGTTGTCGTCATTTCCTCCAGCTCTGCGTGAGCGTCTCTTCTGATGAACGCTGAATGTCTTAAAGATCGTTTGTAATATTACAGCTGTGGCTCACTGACTTTAGAGTTTTTTCCTAATATGAAACTCAATGGCTGCCGTTTGATGACCAATGCTGTTTACAGTACAGTAATGCTTTGAGATACAAGCATAATCCCTTCCAGGACGAGCTCGTAACTCAAGTTGCTTGTATCTCAAATATTTTCTTCCCATAAGAAATAACAGGAAAAAAAGTAATCTGTTCTGGCCCTCTAAAAAACTTATTAGTGCTAATAACAATGGAAGAACATGATTTTAGTTGCTATAGAGAGCAAGAAAATTAAAAGATCAAAAGTCACAACATTCACTATAGACTCAGAAGCTCATATGTATTATTATTGAACACTCATAACTCGTGCTGCTCCCAGCTTAATACTGGTGAATCACTCGTTGCCCCCGGTAACCCCCGCTGTAAAACCAAGCTGCCTCTAGTGGAGATCATATGCAATTACCCATAAATGAGGAGCTTGAGCTGCTGCGAGTGCTGAACACCTCTAGCGTCTGGAAGCTGCTCGTATCTCAAATATTTACTCGTATCTCAAATATTTACTCGTATCTCAAAGCAACAATTGCTCAAAGGTTTGCTCGTATCTCAGAATACTCGTATGTCGGGACGCTTGTATCTCAAGGCATTACTGTATTTATGTTGGATTTTGGACTATTTTATGCCGTGTTCGGCAGAATTTGTGGCTTTAATGGTTCCTGATGCTCTAAAATGCTGTTTGTTTGCCTTTTAAAAAAAAAGAAAATAATTTAATAAAAGTTTAAAGAAGTTGTACTTGTTTATTGGAGAGAGCCGAAGGATTAATCCGCTAATAAAACAACAACCGCATTAGATGGTTATTAATGATGGTGATCTGCGGCTGCACTGGCGGTGAAGTCAGTTCATCAGTGTGTGTGTGTGTGTGTGTGTGTGTGTGTGTGAAGTGACGGCAGCAGAATGCAGAAGCGCTGAATGTGCTCGCTGTATTGTTTAAACGCCAGCGCAGCGCGTGTGAGGAACATGCTGGGCGTTTAGTGACGTGAGGCAGGCGAGCGCAGCACAGGATCACAGCCGCTGAGCGAGGGATGCGCGTCCTGAAACGACAGCAGTGGATTCCCTCCCTGCGATCGCACTCATGAGCGGGGGGTGCGCGTCTGTCAGCGCTCACTGATCAATATACCGTTAGATTATCGTTTCCCAGGGGATATTTTCCTCCTGTCCTTCACTCTTACTCTCTGTTCTCCTCGGACAGAAATACAGCATCCAGTGCCAGTGCCGTGCTGAAGACAAGTGTGTGTGAGACGCAGATGACGTGTGTGAGACGCATGGAGAGGAAGAGGGAGATGTGCTCGTGTCACGCGTGTGATGCAATGATCATCTTTGTGGGGAAAGAGAGCTGAGCTTCACTTGGTTACTGCACTTCTACATGTGCGTGACATCAGAGGCTCCTCGTCACAGGCTAGCGGCGGCGTGTGTGCGCTCTGTGGGGGGGGTGCTGGCGTGTGATTGGATGGGCGCAGGATTAGGGTGTGATGTCAGCAGAGGCGTGCGCTGTGATTGGATGGGAGCAGGATTAGGGTGTGATGTCAGCAGAGGCGTGCGCTGTGATTGGATGGGAGCAGGATTAGGGTGTGATGTCAGCAGAGGCGTGCGCTGTGATTGGATGGGAGCAGGATTAGGGTGTGATGTCAGCAGAGGTGTGCGCTGTGATTGGATTGGAGCAGGATTAGGGTGTGATGTCAGCAGAGGCGTGCGCTGTGATTGGATGGGAGCAGGATTAGGCTGTGATGTCAGCAGAGGCGTGCGCTGTGATTGGATGGGAGCAGGATTGGGGTGTGATGTCGGCAGAGGTGTGCGCTGTGATTGGATGGGAGCAGGATTGGGGTGTGATGTCAGCAGAGGCGTGCGCTGTGATTGGATGGGCGTTGTTGGCATATTCTGTGGTCATTAAGTGATTCATCCCTTAATTTAGGGGAGGGATTCATGACAATTATAAAACTATTGTAATTAAAACACACTGTTGGTAAAAATGTGATGATGAAATAATAGTTTTTTGTAATGTGTGTTTCCTGTTTCCTGGCCTTTCAGTGCGGAGAGCGCTCATAAGATCAGCCCGATCCCGCTGGGATTCAAGCCTCTTGTGCAGTTCTTCACGTCAGTGTGAGGGATGGAGGTGCATTGGATTGATTAGCACGGGTTAATTGTTAAACGCAACACAAGGCTAGTGATGTGCGCGAGCAGAGTAAACGGTGTTTGATTTGAGCTAGCTGCTAGCCGTGTCCCTTTTTCATTCCTGTCAGGATGGAGGGGATGAGATGGATACGGTGAATCACTGCACCTTCAGTTATATTGATTCATAGAGCTCTTCTCCTAAAGATCTCTAGTCTTCCTATCTTTGCTCTTCTTTATTCCATTACACTTTGAATAAAATTGGAGGAATATGTTTCAACAACTGCTCATCATTTTAATGTGGTGGAAGTTTGGGTCCCAGATAGCTTGCATGTGCCTGAGATGTGTGTGTGTGTGTGTGTGTGCAGAACAGCCGGACGGACCCGGAGGAGCTGTTCACCAAGCTGGAGCGCATCGGGAAGGGCTCGTTTGGAGAGGTGTTCAAGGGCATCGACCGCCGCTCGCAGAACGTCGTGGCCATCAAAACCATCGATCTGGAGGAAGCAGAGGACGAGATCGAGGACATCCAGCAGGAGATCACCGTCCTCAGCCAGTGTGACAGTCCTCACGTCACCAAATACTACGGCTCTTACCTCAAGGTATGATTTGAACCAGTTTCTGTTATTATTCTGATTATTACTGATGCGAGTTCAGAGAATCTGATCGGCCTGATTTACAAAACAAAATTCAGTCGCTTCTCCTGAATCAAATGACAGTAAGTGTCTGGTGAAGTGGGAGAAGAACAGAGTGAACTTTATAGTTACCAATACAATGTGTGTCTGATATAAATAAAACATTTGTTGGTATAACCCGCACCCTCATATAACCCGCACCCATAGATTGATGAACTTTTTTGTGTTAGTTCACATTTCGAATTTCAAATGTCAATCATCGTCATCCGCGCCCCCGAGGGGTTTGTAAAACAAATCTCCCTCGATAGCCATTTCATTAAAAGATCTGCGCCAAGTGAAAGTGAGGTAGTCAGGCGAAAAAAGGGAAATAAACAAATTGAAAACAATAAAACAATAATATAAAATATGTAAAATATAAAAAATGTAAGCTAAGTTCAGTTATGTTAATTTCAGTTTACGTAAGTTACGTAGTGTTTGTGTAAGATGCTATACGGAATCAAGTGTCTGCGTAACCCCCCCCCCCCCCCCCCCCCCTCCACACCTGCCGATACGGTCTGAAAAACGTGTAATTAAAACCACATTTTATTTGATATCACATGAATCCTTATACTGTATGCATGTACTGTAATTGTGTGTGTGTATACCATTGTTACGGATCTGGAACAGATTAATTTGTTTTCTATTATTTCTTATGGGAAAACGTGATTCTAGTTTCGAGCAAATCGAGTCACGAGCTCCGCCCTGGAACGGATTATGCTCGTATCTCGAGGCATTACTGTATGCAGGAAAATACGGTAGTTATTAAATGAATAATGGTTAGCTCTAGGCTGGACTGAAACACTATAACACTTGCTATACCAAGAGACATTTTGAAAGCTTTCACTGGTTCCTTCGCTATGGCTGTTGAATATCAGTTTATTCTGAGGAGGCAGTGTCTACTCCTGCTTCCGCCACAGTTGAGGAAAAAAAAAGATTAAGTCGAAATATTGACTTAGTATGTCGAAATAACGAGAAACTTTCTCAAAATAATGACTTAGTATCTCGAAATAATGACTTAGTATCTCGAAATAACGGGAAACTTTCTCGAAATAATGACTTAACTTCTCGTGTTTCTCCGCATGGTCAAAGCGTGTAAATGTGAGATCACAGCAAACATGACATGTTCTGTAAAACAGCTGTTAAAGTCAGAATGAATGATAAAATATCAGTATTTTATTCATTTGTATTTTAGTGTCTGAACAAGCAGCAGCAGTGATCCATAGATTTTAAACAGAGGAATTATAGACTTGTATTATAGTATTGTATAGTGTTGTATTGTATTATAGTGACTCTTTATGATGAACCTGCACATCAAGGAGCATCCACGAAATTCACGTTAATATTAACACATGTACCCATGCATTTTATGAAGACGTTACACTTAAACTTAACTAGTAAATCCAGCGTTAATCCGATAGTTTTGTAACGAGAATGTTTCTCGTTATTTCGAGATACTAAGTCATTATTTCGACTTAATCTTTTTTTTTTTTCTCAACTGTGGCGGAAACGGGCTTCCATAGTTTACTCAAACTAGTTGACAAAATAATCAGTGTTTCAATAATAGTGCAACATGAGAGTGTTTTTGTAAACATCAGCGACAGCAGCGGGTGAAGTTACTCTTGCCTCCCCTGAACCCACTGACAGACCAGCGAATGGATGCACTGGGTTTAGTGGGAGAAACAGAATGAATGGAGAAACTCACATGAGAGGCAGCAGAGCCTCATCACTCTATGATTTTTATGATTATTATGATCATTTATGATTGTTATGATTGGATATGATTGTTATGATTGTTATGATCATTTATGATTGTTATGATTGGATATGATTGTTATGATCAGTTATTGTTTTGATCAGTTATGATTGTTATTGTTGTTATGATTGGGTTTGATTGCTACGATTGGATATGATTTGGCATTATTTTTATGATTGGTTATGATTTCCGTATTATTTTTATGATTGTTATGATCAGTTATGATTGAATATGATTGTTTTGATTATTATGATTGGATATGATTGATATGATTGAATGTGATTGTTGTGATTGGGTATGAATCAATCCGAGCGCGACATGACCGTTGTACAAGGGCAAAGGCGATCCCTTGAACTGCTCATCATACTCATCATATCGGGGTATACGTCTGCTGGAGCCCTGCCTGAAAATCGTAGAAGATCATAGAGAGAAGGCTAACATCCTGCCTTACGATTGGTAACTATGAGTTTGGCTTCATGGCCGGTAAATCATGACGCCATCTACATCATCCGGCAACTACAAGAGAAATACCTGATAAAACAACAACAATTATCACGTTTTTGTGGACCTGGAAAAAGCATTCGATCGAGTCCCCCGCGAAGCAATCAGCTGGAGTCTACGCCGACAAAATGTGCCTGAACATCTTGTTCGTTTAGTCATGGCAATGTACGCGAATACGAAGATACTCATCAGCACAACGCCAGGAAACACGGATGCGTTTAACATCGGCGTCCATCAAGGCTCGATACTCGGCCCCCTGCTTTTTATCACTGTTATGGAAGAAACCACAAAGTCGTTATGCACAGGCGACATCTGGAATCTGATGTACGCCGACGATATAGTTTTAACGGCCACATGAGAACAGGGAGCGGCGCGAATGTTTGAGGAATGGAATGCTCGACTCGCCGACCGTGGTTTCAAATTCAACTTTGGCAAGACTAAAGCAATGAACATCGGCGAATCTACTGAACCTACAGCCACAGGCCGTTGGCCCTGCTCAGTTTGTAAATCCGGTGTGTGCAGCAATTCAATCATGTCACAAATGATGCTCCAAAATAACTGGCCCATTGTCAAAAGCAACCAAACCCATTTTGATTGTCCTGTTTGCGTCAGCCCACCTCAACAACAAGCACAACACAACAATGCAATCGGAGCCCTTGGGTTGAAATAGTCACGTTGTTTCAATACCTAGGTGACGTGTTGGACTGCACTGGAACAGCCGCGGCTGCCATTCGGGCACGCATACGTGCAGCGTGGAATAAATGGCGTCTCCTTGCTTCAATACTAATGCGACGCGTCATTCCACTTCACCTACGCTCAAGGCTCTATGGCTCATTGATACGACCTGTGCCAATGACAAAAAAACTCGAACGGCAACTTCACCGAACCGACATGAAAATGCTCCAATGGATGCAACGCATTAACATCAAAGATCATATCCAGTCGAGCTGGCTTATGCGCGATTGAAGAATCATGTCGACGACACCGTCTGCGATGGTTTGGCCACGTGAAAAGAAGTGAAAACAGTGCTATACTGTATATTTTAGATCTTGTAGTCCCTGGCACTCGCCCAAAAGGTCGCCCGAAAAAGACCTGGGTGCAAACAATCCAACAGGACCTCAAAGCGCTGAATCTTAACGAATCGGACACAGCCGACCATCTAATATGGCATCAAAAGTTGGCGACAAAGAAGCACTGTCAAGTCACCTTTATTTATATAGCGCTTTTTACAACACAGATTGTTTCAAAGCAGCTTTACAGTGCTCACATGAAAACATTATAAACAAGGTTTGTTTGGCTGAACGGCAGCCTTAAAAGAGCAGAATTAATACAATTGATGAATATTAAGTGCTAAGTTATGATGATTGATTTGATTGACTGATAGTTTGATTATTATATTGATAATTCAAGTCTAATATTAATTCTAATTAGGTCCGATTGAAGATGGGTTCATGATCTACACCGGGGAGGGTTTAGTAGAGTGCAACATGATGTCCTACCCTGGAACCGGGAAAACGGACGATAAACGAGGATTGATTGATATGATTTTTATGATTGGATGTGATTTATGATTTGTTCTGACTGGTTCATGTGGTAAACATTGCTGTTGACTCATAAGTGCGGTATTGAGTAGATAAAATCGGCAGTGGAATGGGAGAAAAGCAAAGTTGTTAGATACGAGTTGAACTTCTAACTTTTAGCAAGCCATGTCGTGGATGAGACGCTGCAGAAGACGCCAGTGCAACAGCCGAAACACATGAAACAGGAGAACAGTGCATGAAGCCCCAAAACCTGAGAGGAATCTGTGTGCTTGATGTTAGCATGACGGCGACCGCTGAAAGCTGCTGTTATTTCTGTTTACTGATATTTACTGAGATGTAATGTGTAGGATAAGTTTAAGATAAGTTTGTTCAATATGTTCATGCACATTTTGTGCAAAGATCTTTAACAATGAAGTTATTTGTTTTACACTTCAGGTGTGTTGCACGTGGAAGATAACATGGCTTAACCCAGCGTTTAATGAAGAGAACGCTACTTGAGTCTTATGGTAGTTACGTAACAGATGGAAATGATGAATGAGTCTGTCACTGCCATGTCGCTCAGCCCTCTGTCAATCCGAGAAGAGTTCATCTGTTCCTGCGGTGTATTTCTCTGACACTCGTTCAGCAACGCTTGATTACAGTGCTTCTGTGTGAGAGGTTCTGCTCTCGGCTCATTGCCCTCCATAGTGTGCTTGTGTGAATATAACACGCATTTCTTCGATGGAGTGAGCAGAGAAGACGGCTGAGGATGTAGTTAATAGGGTTTGTAAGCAGTTGGCGCGTTTGCTTGTGAAGGATCGAGTCCACGCGTGACTCATGGCCTAACCCTTTCTGCTATGCCACAGTACCTGTATTTCGGGACGGCTGCCAGACACAACGTGTGCTCAGTTTCTCCGGCTGCTGTGTGTGTGTGTGTGTGTGTGTGTGTGTGTGTGTGTCTGTGTCTGTGTGTGCACTGATGTCATCGTATGTCTGTATCAGATTGGCCATCCCTTTTTTCCCTTTTGCGAGTCTAATTCAAACAGAGCCTGTGGTCAGATTTGTGAAAGTCCTCCTATAGTCAATCATTTTATCCCTTAAAATTAACCTATTATCACCAAAATTACATATTAAAAAAATTCTGTTAAGAAAATGCCTTAAAATGTCTTCGTTTAGTATTTGCAGATTCAAATGAGCCCCGCCTCCTCTCACTCACACCAGATCCAAACCTGATCCACATCCTGTAGTAAACAGAGCAACGGTGTCACACACGTACAGTAATTAATGATTAGCATTCAGCTTGATTACGCCATCAAACCGCTAATAATTACCACACAAACCCAGTTCCTGTTCTCCATCTCTTCCATCAATCCACATCCTCACAAACCCTGAACAGCTCCAGAGACAGACGTCTAGTTTAGCGTAACAGCGTGATAAACATCATACACATAATTCAACCGCTCCATTGATTCTCCATATCAACAGACAGAGATCCTGAGAAGAGTTAATGATATGCGAAAGCTCCGCCCACACGTGACGGGATTGGTTGCATGTTTGTGATGTAAGAAACGCAGTCGATGTTTTTGGTTCTCTGCAGTTTTAAAGAGAAAATGCTCCGCAATGGTGTTGACTGACGCATTTGCACGTGGTTTGTCTTAAAGCATATTAAAAACGCAAAATATAAACCATGGCGGGTTTGTCATGTTCTGATAATGTCACGTTTGCCGGATCGGTGCTGCATCTCACACTTAACCGTGTTCAGCGGGAGTTTTTCAGATTATGGTTCTGAATGGTTTTACTAATAACACACAGAGTCTTGTGATGTTTGATTGCGTCTGTTTGGCTCCCAATTCACTTTCATAAATATGGAGCGAAAAGCCGAAAGAGTCTTTAAATATATTTGAGTTTTTCACAGAAGATTGCAACCATGCAACTTTAATGAATAAATGATGACAGCGTTTAGATTTTGTGGGGAATGTTGTCTTGTTCTTGAATGCCATTGTGTTACGCTGTTTGAAAGCTATATAAAAAACAAAACAAAAACAGGCTTTATATAAATATATAATTTAAGAAATTATGCTATACGCTTGTGCATAAGAAAGCTTTCAAATATCAACATTAACGTAACGCTATAGAATAAAAGAAAATCAAATCTTTGTTCACCGTTTGAAACGGAAGCTGGAAATTAAGAAACACAAAAGCACAAACTTGTGATCTGGTAGCGGTGACCTGCAGATCAGTGTAGCTCAGCAGAAGTGTGTGTGACGGGAAGAGTGCACTGCTCATCCTCTGTTGTTGTTGTTGTTTCAGGGCAGTAAACTATGGATCATCATGGAATATCTGGGAGGAGGTTCTGCTCTGGACCTGGTAAGAGCCTCCACATCTACACACACTGATCCTGCTGTGTGCCCTACACACTCAACTAATGTGTGTGTGTGTCTCTGTATGTGTGTGTGTGTGTGCAGTTGCGAGCCGGACCCTTCGACGAGTACCAGATAGCCACCATGCTGAAAGAGATTTTAAAGGGTTTGGACTACCTGCACTCTGAGAAGAAAATCCACAGGGACATAAAAGGTGTGTACGCAGAGTGTGTGTCCGTGAGGAGTGTGTGTGTGTGCTTGGATGAGTGGGTGTGACTTCTTTGTTTTTCCACCGTGGTTTGTTTTTCCACTGGCTGGAGCAGCAGGGTGAGGCGGATGCGGCTGGAGTCAGCTGCTCTGATTGCTTCAGTGTCTTCAGTTTTTGTTCTGTGCTTTTGTGTTCTTAATAGTATTTATTTTATTTATTTTTTTCGTGGTGGTTGATTTCAATTTTAATGAGGAAAATCAGAAGTCAAATGTGAGAGAGTTTGTAAAGTGAAAGTAAGAGTTTATTCCTCTGGCCGCTAGAACTGTGTTTCCCAACACTAATGAATCATTAAATCAACTGTAACAAAAATAAACAAGTGAATATCAGACTGATTGCATGGATCCAAAGCAACGACGACAATAACTGAAGCCTATATTTGAGCCGTGATGTATTCAAGGCACAGCTGGATGAGTGTAGTGTGTCCCACTGAAGCTGAGCAGCGTGGAGTCTGTCAGCACCGGCACGCCAGACGTCCTACACGCCAGAACCAGTTACACTTACCATTTCAATTTCTGCTACTTGGTGTTTCAGTGCATTAGCTGGTATCATACCATGAGTCATACTGTAAGTTGGAAAATGTAAGTGAATAAGCAATCACTTGATGACATTATACATTCAAGTAGCAGTAAAAGTTAACGTGTCTGTTTCTCGTCATCTCTTCGTTTCACATGGTCACAGCCGCTAACGTTCTGCTGTCTGAGTCGGGTGAGGTGAAGCTGGCAGACTTTGGTGTGGCAGGACAGCTGACGGACACACAGATCAAAAGGGAGACGTTTGTGGGTACGCCGTTCTGGATGGCACCAGAGGTCATCCAGCAGTCTGCCTATGACTCTAAGGTACATTCCTCACTGCTGAATCTGCTTTAACCAGCACACCTTACACATGTACTATACCTGCAGCAGTGCAGCCTCTCAACTCCCTCAATGTATATGTTTCTGTAATCATTCTTCCCTTCTCGGCTGATCTAGTACCGTATAATGACAGCGGATCCTTCTCGGCTGATCTAGTACCGTATAATGACAGCGGATCCTTCTCGGCTGATCTAGTACCGTATAATGACAGCGGATCCTTCTCGGCTGATCTAGTACCGTATAATGACAGCGGGTTCTTCTCGGCTGATCTAGTACCGTATAATGACAGCGGATCCTTCTCGGCTGATCTAGTACCGTATCATGACAGCGGTTTCTTCTCCGCTGATCTAGTACCGTATAATGACAGCGGTTTCTTCTCGGCTGATCTAGTACCGTATAATGACAGCGGGTCCTTCTCGGCTGATCTAGTACCGTATAATGACAGCGGGTTCTTCTCAGCTGATCTAATACCGTATAATGACAGCGGGTCCTTCTCGGCTGATCTAGTACCGTATAATGACAGCGGATCCTTCTCGGCGGATCTAGTACCGTATAATGACAGCAGGTCCTTCTCGGCTGATCTTTTACCGTATAATGGCAGCGGGTCCTTCTCGGCGGATCTAGTACCGTATAATGACAGCGGGTCCTTCTCGGCTGATCTAGTACCGTATAATGGCAGCGGGTCCTTCTCGGCTGATCTAGTACCGTATAATGACAGCGGATCCTTCTCGGCTGATCTAGTACCGTATAATGACAGCGGATCCTTCTCGGCTGATCTTTTACCGTATAATGACAGCGGGTCCTTCTCAGCTGATCTAGTACCGTATAATGACAGCGGGTCCTTCTCGGCTGATCTAGTACCATATAATGACAGCAGGTTCTTTTCGGCTGATCTAATACCGTATAATGACAGCGGGTCCTTCTCGGCTGATCTAGTACCGTATAATGACAGCGGGTCCTTCTCGGCTGATCTAGTACCGTATAATGACAGCGGATCCTTCTCGGCTGATCTTTTACCGTATAATGACAGCGGGTCCTTCTCAGCTGATCTAGTACCGTATAATGACAGCAGGTTCTTCTCTGCTGATCTAGTACCGTATAATGACAGCGGATCCTTCTCGGCTGATCTAGTACCGTATAATGACAGCGGATCCTTCTCGGCTGATCTAGTACCGTATAATGACAGCGGATCCTTCTCGGCTGATCTAGTACCGTATAATGACAGCGGATCCTTCTCGGCTGATCTAGTACCGTATAATGACAGCGGATCCTTCTCGGCTGATCTAGTACCGTATAATGACAGCGGATCCTTCTCGGCTGATCTAGTACCGTATCATGACAGCGGTTTCTTCTCCGCTGATCTAGTACCGTATAATGACAGCGGTTTCTTCTCGGCTGATCTAGTACCGTATAATGACAGCGGGTCCTTCTCGGCTGATCTAGTACCGTATAATGACAGCGGGTTCTTCTCAGCTGATCTAATACCGTATAATGACAGCGGGTCCTTCTCGGCTGATCTAGTACCGTATAATGACAGCGGATCCTTCTCGGCGGATCTAGTACCGTATAATGACAGCAGGTCCTTCTCGGCTGATCTTTTACCGTATAATGGCAGCGGGTCCTTCTCGGCGGATCTAGTACCGTATAATGACAGCGGGTCCTTCTCGGCTGATCTAGTACCGTATAATGGCAGCGGGTCCTTCTCGGCTGATCTAGTACCGTATAATGACAGCGGATCCTTCTCGGCTGATCTTTTACCGTATAATGACAGCGGGTCCTTCTCAGCTGATCTAGTACCGTATAATGACAGCGGGTCCTTCTCGGCTGATCTAGTACCATATAATGACAGCAGGTTCTTTTCGGCTGATCTAATACCGTATAATGACAGCGGGTCCTTCTCGGCTGATCTAGTACCGTATAATGACAGCGGGTCCTTCTCGGCTGATCTAGTACCGTATAATGACAGCGGATCCTTCTCGGCTGATCTTTTACCGTATAATGACAGCGGGTCCTTCTCAGCTGATCTAGTACCGTATAATGACAGCAGGTTCTTCTCTGCTGATCTAGTACCGTATAATGACAGCGGATCCTTCTCGGCTGATCTAGTACCGTATAATGACAGCGGATCCTTCTCGGCTGATCTAGTACCGTATAATGACAGCGGGTCCTTCTCGGCTGATCTAGTACTTTATAATGACAGCGGGTCCTTCTCGGCTGATCTAGTATCGTATAATGACAGCGGGCCCTTCTCGGCTGATCTAGTACCGTATAATGACAGCGGATCCTTCTCGGCTGATCTAGTACCGTATAATGACAGCGGATCCTTCTCGGCTGATCTAGTACCGTATAATGACAGCGGGCCCTTCTCGGCTGATCTAGTACCGTATAATGACAGCGGGTCCTTCTCGGCTGATCTAGTACCATATAATGACAGCAGGTTCTTCTCGGCTGATCTTTTACCGTATAATGACAGCGGGTCCTTCTCAGCTGATCTAGTACCGTATAATGACAGCAGGTTCTTCTCTGCTGATCTAGTACCGTATAATGACAGCGGATCCTTCTCGGCTGATCTAGTACCGTATAATGACAGCGGATCCTTCTCGGCTGATCTAGTACCGTATAATGACAGCGGGCCCTTCTCAGCTGATCTAGTACCGTATAATGACAGCGGGTCCTTCTCGGCTGATCTAGTACCGTATAATGACAGCTAACCCTTCTCTGCTGATCTAGTACCGTATAATGACAGCGGATCCTTCTCAGCTGATCTAGTACCGTATAATGACAGCTAACCCTTCTCAGCTGATCTAGTACCGTATAATGACAGCGGATCCTTCTCAGCTGATCTAGTACCGTATAATGACAGCGGGTCCTTTATACTGTATAATGTGAATATGATTGCACAGTGCGCAGGTCTTCTCATGAGTGAAATGCATGCATGTTTTAGTTTAAGGTTAACTGCTTGATGCTATGCTTCATTGGTATATTCCCGTCACGTATTAAGAGCATGAGTGTATGTCTGTCTCCTGTTCATGTGATCTTTACTCTTGTCATGTTTTTTTTTTAAGCTGGGTGATTTGGGTGAAGCTCACATTATTTTTTGTCTCAATGTGAAATGTGCTGCTTTTATGCATGCGATTGGGATTTTCACAGCATATTCAGCAGCTTATCTCTGTCCGGTTGTCATCTCTCTGGATCCAGCGCATCTCCTGATGCCTCTTTTCCACAGTAACAGCAGAGAGTTTAACGTGGCTTCCTTCTGGGACGTTCCAATGAATGAGAGCAAATCCTAAAACCAGAGAAATAACATAAGCTAGTTGCAGTTTAAGCGAAATATTTGCTAGCTATTGTTTTGTAATAATTAACACAGTTATCGTTATCACCATCTATCCAGAGATGCAGAAAAGTCCTGCTCCAAGTAAACATCTCCCCAAAAATGTTGGTATTTAATAGCATTTTTCTCCATGATTTTGCTGCGACTTGTTTATTTCTACCACCCGTGTTTTAACTCAATCTTTCTTGCTTTATTCTACAGCCCTTTTCTTGTGTTCAGTCTCATCGAGTGTTTTGCTTTGTCTCTCAGGCTGATATCTGGTCTCTTGGCATCACCGCCATTGAGCTGGCCAAGGGTGAGCCCCCCAACTCAGACATGCACCCCATGAGGGTCCTCTTCCACATCCCCAAGAGCACCCCCCCCTCCCTCAACGGAGACTTCTCCAAGATCTTCAAAGAGTTTGTGGACTCCTGCCTCAACAAAGACCCTACGTTTGTGAGCACACACACACACACACACACACACACACTGCATTAGTGTCTGAACGACGTTAAACAGTGCAGTTTATGAACACTTTGAAGTAGTTTCTCAGTTTTAATATAGGCTCCAGACTAGCATTAGAGTGTGATGTTTAATCATAAAGTTAATTTAATAGCGCTGTTCTTGCTGTTACTAATATTTTGGAAATTTGACAGTAAATCACTAAGCTTGAGTTGAGATGCAGATAACATTGTCCTGCTTGTATTAACAGCAGTAACACGCAAAACCTGAGTTGTTTCTGGGAACATTTGTTGTACAGTATGACAATGAGCTGACGACGCTTCGCTGATTATACTCAACAAGTGTTATTTCATGTGTTTTCCTTCAAACGTTTATCATCGCATTCAAGAAACACATTGACATTCTAATCAGTTCTTGCTTTCCCTGGGAATCAAACCCATGACCTTGATGTTGCAAGCGCTGATGTTTGTGGTTCTTGTGTTTGTCAGAGGCCCACAGCGAAGGAGCTTCTGAAGCACAAGTTCATAGTGAAGTACGCCAAGAAGACGTCGTACCTGTCGGAGCTGATCGACCGGCTGAAGCGCTGGAGGGCCGAGGGCCACAGCGACGGGGAGTCCAGCTCTGACTCCGACTCGTAAGCATGAGGCCGTCACCTGTTAACGCTAATCTCACGCTTCAACCCTCAAACACCTGAGCACTTGTGTTGTGCAGCTGCTGTTGAAGAGTGTACAGCGGAGGTGTTTACATGCCTCAGAGCGTCTCAGTGTGTTCCTGATGGTGTGTGTGTGTGTGTGTGTGTGTGTGTAACAGAGAGAGCAGCAGTAAGGACAACGAGTCGTCTCCTGAATGGTCCTTCACAACTGTTCGGAAGAAGAAGCCGGAGAAGAAGCAGCCCAACGGAATGGTGTGTTGTGTTGATGATTGTGTTGTTGAGACTCTGACAGCAGTTGACTGAAGTGTGTGTGTGTGTGTGTGTGTGTGTGTGAACCCCCAGGGCGAGGAGCTGCAGCAGAGGTCGGTGGCTCTGTCCAGCGTTGTGACCCCGGTGTTCTCTGAGGTAGGAGCTCGTCTCGTGTTCTGGAGCTCAGCGCAAATACAGAGTGTGTGTGTGTGAACGTGAGTCTGTGTTTCCTTTCCACAGCTGAAGTCCCAGCAGAGGGATGATGGGAAGACCAGGGGCGTTCTGGAGGAGCTGGAGAAGAGCCTGCACGCGGCGGAGGACCTCTGTCCCGGAGTCACGGACCGCATGATCAGCCACATCCTGGAGAGAGTGCAGAGGTCTCTCACACACACACACACACCACACACACACTCACTCACACACACTGTCCTGAATGCGTCTTACACACCTGCACAATTACCTGTTGGCTTTTCTAGCAATAATCATTGAAAGCATTTTTCTTCATATGATGCTTGAGTGCAGAAACAGTCTTACTGTGTGTGTGTGTGTGTGTGTGTGTGTGTGTGTGTGAGATATCCATTCTGTCCCTCGTCTCTCTCTCTGTCAAGTCACCTTTACTTATATAGCGCTTTTTACAACACAGATTGTTTCAAAACAGCTTTACAGTGCTCACAGGAAAACAATATAAACAAAGTTTGTTTGGTTGAACGGCCTTAAAAGAGCAGCAGAATTAATACAATTGATGAATATTAAGTGTAAAGTTATGATTATTGATTTGATATTCTAGGTATTATAAGCTGGTCAGTATTTTGGGATCGCAATAGACGTGAAGGACTATAATGTGTTAAGAGATCGCTCAAGTACTGTGGAGCTAAACCATTTAATGCTTTGTAAGTAATTAGCAAGATTTTAAAATGTATTCGGTGTTTAATAGGAAGCCAGTGCAGGTTTGACAGAACTGGGCTAATATGCTCATACTTCCTGGTTCTAGTAAGAACTCGAGCTGCTGCATTTTGGACCAGCTGGAATTTGTTTATTAAGCGTGCAGGGCAACCACCTAGTAAAGCATTACAATAATCTAGCCTTGAACTCATGAACGCATGAACTAACTTTTCCGCATTTGTCTTAGAGAGCATATGTCGCAATTTAGATATATTTTTAAGATGGAAGAATGCCGTTTTACAGATGCTAGAAACATGGCTTTCAAATGAAAGATTGGTATCAAAGAGCACACCCAGGTTTCTAACTGACGACGAAGACTTGACAGAGCAGCCATCGAGTGTTAGGCAGTAGTTATTACGCGCTGAACTTTTTGGTCTAATAATTAGAATCTCTGTTTTTCAGAATTAAGCAGTAGAAAGTTATTAGTCATCCAATTTTTTTCTCTGTGTGTGTAATCGTTCCATCCCTCATCTCTCTCTCTCTCTCTGCAGGTTCTCCGTGAGTTAGTGTGAGCGCCGCCTGCTGTCAGCCGTGGGGACTGCACACACACACACACACACACTCACATCTGTACAGAGAACACACTATCGCATCGTAACCAAAAGGAATTCTGCTCTTTTTGTCCCAAAGAATGGAAATATATATTATATATGAATATAGTGTGTGTTCAACTGTATTTATACGACTCTGCCACATGCTTTTATATTAGTCCTCTGCTGGTGCCCAAGGATGTGTGTTACTGCTATTTTATTCCACGTTTTACTTTGACAGACACGAAATATCCTTACTGGTTAAGTAGATCTGCGTTAGCGACATCTTTGGTTCACGTTTATTTATATGTTTGATGTCCCAATCTATGACTTTATTCTAAATTTGAAGCTATGATCAGTAATATATGTGCGTTTGGGAGATCGCCAGTGCCTTTCTGTTTCCGTGGGTTGGGGTTTCTGGCTCTTACACACTGTTACCTGTAGCAGAACTGCTGTACGGATCACATGCATATCAGATCAGCCGAGAGAGTGAGATGCGCTGCTGTTTCCTGAAGAGGCGCAGGGGTTTTGCTGTGCAAAGCTTCCTCGTCTCCTGCCGTGTGTGTGGGAGTCTCTGCTCTTCATCTTTCACACGCAGGACTTGCAGCCCCTGGTTTCCCAGCAATGCCCCTCTTCCGCTGTGTTTTGAGGAATATTTTTGTAAAGAGTAGAGCTATACTGTATTTTTGAAGGAAACTGCACTTCGTACGGGCGCTCTTTGATTCCAGAGACATTCCTGCGCTCGTGTGTGTGTGTGTGTGTGTGTGTGTGTGTGTGTGTGTGGGCGGGCGTGTGACGAGCCCCGGTGCCATTGCTCCTGTAGGCTGGCAGACACTGTGCCAACGCTGCATCCCATTGTGCCTAAAGTTCACTGTTTTATGTATATGATGTCACGGTCTTCTCCAACAGCTTTAAGACGACGTTTCACACGGTGCCAGACTGCTGGAAGATTTTAGAGCAATAAAGGTGTTTCGTAGAAGATTTGTATATTTCTTTATACGCAGAAGCTGGGTTTTGTACATTTCTTCACCAGAGCTTTTGTAAATTTAAGACGCCAGACAGAAATCTTTCTAGGCTGTATCATACAGATGCTGTTCTATTCTCTCTTTTTGACTTCAACTGTTACAAATTAGTTTTGTTTGGTGTGGCAAATAAAGATTTAAGTTATGACATTTCCGTGTGACGTCTCTCTTTCTGTCTCTCCACTCACAACAGAAGCTCACACTTGTGGTACGAAACTGTCCAATAAATCATTAAAAAAGCGTTATATTTATCATAGTTCTGCTAAATCTGTGGGAAACTGAAGTATGTGATTGTTAATGGATGTCATTCAGAACCGTAGAGAGATTATGCATTGGAGCAGGAGGTTCTAGTGAAGGGTTTAATCTCACACACTCACGGCGGATGGTTTAGTCTGGATTATGATGAACACATCTCCTTCAGCTCGTTGCTCACGTGTCTTTCTGCACTGATGTTTATCGAGTAAACCTCAGAATAACTCATATTTCCAGATGAACTCTGGCTTATTTCAACATCATCATGTTAAAATATCAAATATGATCGTCGGGCTTCTGGGGAAGGATTATTTGTTCATGTCTCAATCATTATTATATTGCAGTGCATTACATGTTTTTCCTCCCACAGTGAAACTGCAGAGCAGTGTTGCCAGATTGGGAGGGTTCCCGCCCAATTGGGCTCCTTTTGGTCACGTCCGACCGGAAAAAAATGCATTGGGCTGGTCTATAAAAATTGGGCTTGTTTTTGATGACAAAATTTCCTATATAAATACATATATGGGCCATTCTACAGAATTGGTGACAAAACAGAGTTGGAAACATCTTGAAATTTTTTATTTTTCCCCCACAAATTTTGCACGTATGCAAATTGTACAATATCCAAGGTATACATTTCTAGTAATTGTGCGGTTAATTCTCAAATTGTATTTTCAGAAAATACTGGAATATTTTCACACACCCCAAATTTGTCACTACCAAAACACAACAAAATATCATAAATTAAGCAGGCTTATAATGACCTATTAAGATTTTGTTTACATCAACCTTGTAAATATATTTTTTCTCTATTTTAAAAAAAAAATTTACAGGTTAAATCAATAATAATGACAAATGTAATAATATTTTAAGTGTCATTTATAAGATTTGTTGTATTTTTAACCCAATCTTTCTTTGTAGAAGACATACAGTTCATCATACTGATTTCAAAGTTAAGGATTCATTAGGTTGAATATGCATTAAACTAAACACTATCATAACGTCTTAGCTGATGATTCAATATACTTTATTTTTGACAAAACTTCCCATGTTTTGGTAGTGACAGTAATGTTTCAGTAGTGACAGTGATGTTTCGGTAGTGACAGTGATGTTTCAGTAGTGACAGTGATGTTTCAGTAGTGACAGTGATGTTTCAGTAGTGATAGTGATGTTTCAGTAGTGACAGTAATGTTTCAGTAGTGACAGTAATGTTTCAGTAGTGACAGTGATGTTTCAGTAGTGACAGTAATGTTTCAGTAGTGACAGTGATGTTTCAGTAGTGACAGTGATGTTTCAGTAGTGATAGTGATGTTTCAGTAGTGACAGTAATGTTTCAGCAGTGACAGTGATGTTTCAGTAGTGACAGTGATGTTTCAGTAGTGACAGTAATGTTTCAGTAGTGACAGTGATGTTTCAGTAGTGACAGTGATGTTTCAGTAGTGACAGTAATGTTTCAGTAGTGACAGTGATGTTTCAGTAGTGACAGTAATGTTTCAGTAGTGACAGTAATGTTTCAGTAGTGACAGTGATGTTTCAGTAGTGACAGTGATGTTTCAGTAGTGACAGTAATGTTTCAGTAGTGACAGTGATGTTTCAGTAGTGACAGTGATGTTTCAGTAGTGACAGTGATGTTTCAGTAGTGACAGTGATGTTTCAGTAGTGACAGTAATGTTTCAGCAGTGACAGTGATGTTTCAGCAGTGACAGTGATGTTTCAGTAGTGATAGTGATGTTTCAGTAGTGACAGTAATGTTTCAGTAGTGACAGTAATGTTTCAGTAGTGACAGTGATGTTTCAGTAGTGACAGTAATGTTTCAGTAGTGACAGTGATGTTTCAGTAGTGACAGTGATGTTTCAGTAGTGACAGTGATGTTTCAGTAGTGACAGTAATGTTTCAGTAGTGACAGTGATGTTTCAGTAGTGACAGTGATGTTTCGGTAGTGACAGTGATGTTTCGGTAGTGACAGTAATGTTTCGGTAGTGACAGTGATGTTTCAGTAGTGACAGTAATGTTTCAGTAGTGACAGTAATGTTTCAGTAGTGACAGTGATGTTTCAGTAGTGACAGTAATGTTTCAGTAGTGACAGTGATGTTTCAGTAGTGACAGTAATGTTTCAGTAGTGATAGTGATGTTTCAGTAGTGACAGTGATGTTTCAGTAGTGACAGTGATGTTTCAGTAGTGATAGTGATGTTTCAGTAGTGACAGTGATGTTTCAGTAGTGACAGTAATGTTTCAGTAGTGACAGTGATGTTTCAGTAGTGACAGTGATGTTTCAGTAGTGATAGTGATGTTTCAGTAGTGACAGTGATGTTTCAGTAGTGACAGTGATGTTTCAGTAGTGACAGTGATGTTTCAGTAGTGACAGTGATGTTTCAGTAGTGACAGTGATGTTTCGGTAGTGACAGTAATGTTTCAGTAGTGACAGTAATGTTTCAGTAGTGACAGTGATGTTTCGGTAGTGACAGTGATGTTTCGGTAGTGACAGTAATGTTTCAGTAGTGACAGTGATGTTTCGGTAGTGACAGTGATGTTTCGGTAGTGACAGTAATGTTTCAGTAGTGACAGTGATGTTTCGGTAGTGACAGTGATGTTTCAGTAGTGACAGTGATGTTTCAGTAGTGACAGTAATGTTTCAGTAGTGACAGTGATGTTTCAGTAGTGACAGTGATGTTTCAGTAGTGACAGTGATGTTTCAGTAGTGACAGTAATGTTTCAGTAGTGACAGTAATGTTTCAGTAGTGACAGTAATGTTTCAGTAGTGACAGTGATGTTTCGGTAGTGACAGTAATGTTTTGGTAGTGACAGTAATGTTTCAGTAGTGACAATAATGTTTCAGTAGTGACAGTGATGTTTTGGTAGTGACCCCACCCCAATACTTAGTTTGCGTTAGTTGAATCAGACATTCAAGATTTTATGTTCATACAAATAGCTAATTATATTGCACATATGCAGTCAGCACGTACACTCACCTAAAGGATTATTAGGAACACTGTACTAATACTGTGTTTGACCCCCTTTCACCTTCAGAACTGCCTTAATTCTCTGTGGCATTGATTCAACAAGCTGCTGAAAGCATTCTTTAGAAATGTTGACCCATATTGATAGGAGCATCTTGCAGTTGATGGAGATTTGTGGGATGCACATCCAGGACACAAAGCTCCCATTCCTCCACATCCCAAAGATGCTCTATTGGGTTGAGATCTGGTGACTGTGGGGGCATTTTAGTTCAGTGAACTCATTGTCATGTTCAAGAAACCAATTTGAAATGATTCGAGCTTTGTGACATGGTGCATTATCCTGCTGGAAGCATCAGAGGATGGCACATGGTGGTCATGAAGGGATGGACATGGTCAGAAACAATGCTCAGGTAGGCCGTAGCATTTAAACAATGCCCAATTGGCACTAAGGGGCCTAAAGTGAGCCAAGAAAACATCCCCCACACCATTACACCACCATCACCAGCCTGCTCAGTGGTAACAAGGCATGATGGATCTATGTTCTCTTTCTGTTTACGCCAAATTCTGACTCTTCCATCTGAATGTCTCAACAGAAATCGAGACTCATCAGACCAGGCAACATTTTTCCACTCTTCCACTGTCCAGTTTTGGTGATCTGGTGCAAATTGTAGCCTCTTTTTCCTGTTTGTAGTGGAGATGAGTGGCACCCGATGGGTCTTCTGCTGTTGTAGCCCATCCGCCTCAAGGTTGTGTGTGTTGTGGCTTCACAAATGCTTTGCTGCAAACCTCAGTTGTAACGAGTGGTTATTTCAGTCAAAGTTGCTCTTCTATCTCTTGAATCAGTCGCCCATGACCTCTGACCTCTAGCATCAGCAAGGCATTTTCTCCCACAGGACTGCTGCATACTGGATGATTCTCCCTTTTCACAGCATTCTTTGTAAATCCTAGAAATGGTTGTGCGTGAAAATCCCAGTAAGTGAGCAGATTGTGAAACACTCAGACCGGCCCGTCTGGCAGCAACAAAAATGCCACGTTAAAAATTGCTTAAATCACCTTTCTTTCCCATTCTGACATTCAGTTTGGAGTTCAGGAGATTGTCTTGACCCCTAAATGCATTGAAGCAACTGCCTTGTTGATTAGATTGATTAGAAAATTGCATTAATGAGAAATTGAACAGGTGTTCCTAATAATCCTTTAGGTGAGTGTATAACATATTCATTCAGATAATTATCCAGAACCACATAGAGACACTCTCTGTCTCTCTCTTGTAGTCTTTCTAGGCATTAATATCATAGAAATTAACATTATTGACAACAACCTAACAATCCAACGCTATCATCCTATCTATAACCCCTCCTGTTCGAATCGCCTGCTGCAAGCAGGACTCAAACCCTGGTCCGCTGGTATGAGAGTCAGACTGTTACATGTCATTGACTGCACCCTTAATTGTAACCTTATCACATTACATAATTTTAACTTGCATACTAAAACACTACTAAAACATACTACAGTAGTAATGATTTACATAACTGTAAAAAAAAAAAAAAAAAGTTGAGAAAACTTACAAGTTAAAGGCAACCAGCTGCAGAACATTTTTGAGTTTTCTCAACTTAGGGCCAATAGTTGTACAAACTTTGAGTTATCTCAACTTTTTTTCCTGTTAAATAGTTGATTAAACTTTAAAAGCTGAATTTGTCATACAAAACATAAGTTGGATTTTTTTACAGTGTACAAAATTTTTGTTTATTATGGATTAATAAAGCGTTATGTGTTCCCTTTTGTCACTACCAAAACAATGATGTCACAACCGAAACTTCAAGACATGTTTCGGTCGTGACTGTTTTGGTAGTGACAATTTTGGTTAATTTTGAGCCTAGCTCGAAGATGCAAATTAGCACATGGTTAGCAATCACTGGTCAGAACAGTGGTACACATATAAAAACTACATTTTATGGAAAAACATCCCAAAAAGTTTTCTTAATAGCAGAAAAAATGGGTTTGGTAGTGACATTCCTTAAAGTTACACACAGATTTTCAGACTTTAGAACACATTTACCTCAAAATGATGGGATCAATCTACTCACCATATAGCATATGAGAGAGAGGGACATGGGAATATTTCCTGATCAAAAATGTAGAGCTGTGGTTAAAATCAGTCTCACCCAATGGACTAAAACATTCAGTGTTTTGGTAGTGACATGAAAATACGGGACATGTTCTTTTACATAAAGATTCATGATAAAAAAAAAAAAATGTAACTTCATTTTTTAAAACTAAACAAAAAGATGCGTTTAAAAACAAGAATGGAAAAAATTGCAAAAAATATTTAAATATCATTTTCACAAGTTGAAATTTACATGTAAGGGTTTGGGACAGCCACCTCCTAATTGAAAGTACCCAATACATGATGATATTAAAAATATAAAGCTTTTAAATATTTTAAATATTATTGTGTGTTTCAATAAATAATTTAAGGATCTTAGTAAACATCTAAGATTTGAATATTTAAATGCTTGTCAAATGTGTTTTTTGGATGGGGGACACCAAATGTCACCAATTCTGTAGAATGGCCCATAAAACAAGACCCCCCCCCCCCCCCCCCCCCCGTCAACAATCACGTGTAGGTTTGTTTATTTCTTGTGTTTGCATGTGTTCATAATTTATTTTTATGGCCAAAATGGCGTCTGCACAATTTGTCATGTTTCATTGCGTCATTAACAAATAAAACAACCGACTCAAAGCACAACTGACTACACAATCTTTGAGAAATGTTCAGTATTTCAATAAAGGGAACTGAGAGCTGTGGTTCAGGAACAGGAAGCTGAACAGTGTTATAATAAAGCTCAAGCGTTGACATCCCTGGACGGGACAGATGGACAGATAGACGGAAGGACCGATAGACAGATGGAGAGAGCGCCTCCATTCCTTCCACTGCAGAAACACTGGTTGAAATGGACGGTGTCAGTCAGAGTCTGCATGGGAACGATCAGCTGTCAATCATCACGTGTTTACACATCAAATAACTAACTAAAACCAAACTAGGTGGGAAAACGATCAGTTGAACACGGGTCTGCGTGATGGGAGCCGCCAGAGATATCAGAAACCATTGCTGGGAGAGTGTTGTTGGAGATGGAGAGGTTGAGGAGCGTTACTGCAGCCAGTCTTCAGGGAGTGTCTTCTCCTCATGAATTACTGCAGACCTCATGCTCAATGACAGCCAGGCTGTGAGGGATCTTTGCACACAAAACAACGCAAAAATATCTCTCACAGACTTTAAGTTGACACAAACCCCAATCAGATGGTGTGTGTACTGGAGCTGTGACAGTAATAAACCTGCTGCTGTCCGGCGTTTATCAAATAACAAAAGGAAAAGAGAAAATACCTCCATGTTCTTGACTGAATAATTTTAATAAGGGTTAGGTATCTACATTTAATTTATGCAAATGAACATGAAGCATGTTGAATGCAGGTTGTTATAAAGAATGCATTGGCTGTCTGTATCATTAATTAAAATAAAGACCATGTTCTTTTTTCTTTATGGGAAGTGGCTTTATTTCATTCATTAAAGACATGTTATGTTTCACAGAAGTTAAATCTGTGTCTGTATCACATGTTTAAACTTTAAATGTCATTCATATTAACAGGTTAATTGATGTTTTTTTCCATGAGTTTGGACATTTTAGAGAAATGCTTAATTGATGCATTACAAATTAAAACAACCCGTCTACTGTAAATGTGGTCAACTAAAATCTTATGACATTTAAGCAGCATGGTTTCACAGACAGGGTTTAGATTAAGCCAGGATTAGGCCTTTAGTTCAATCAGGACATTTAAGGTGCTTTTATAAATGTGTGCATCTTGAGACACGACGTTTTAAGATGCAAGTTGCTTTCAGTTAAAACAGCTCAAACATGCAGTTTAGCCTGAGACTAACTTAAGCCTCATCTGTGAAACTGGGGGTAAATGTTGCAGTCCATGTTTGCTCTGTATCGCACGACTTGTGTTTGGCTTTGACAGCTGTTGCTTCTTCATTACTCAATGGCTGCGGTTCGTCCTCGTCCAGCTGTAAGCTGCCGGAGGAAATGCGCATGCGTGCCAGTCTGCCGAGCCCAGGGCAGTAGAACGAGCACACAGCGTCCGAGTCCGAGTCGCTGTGACTCAGCTCTGACCTGCTGCGTTCGGGCGGCCGCTCTGGCGGCAGAGACAAGCGCAGCGGCAGGTGTGTAGGCCGCGCAGGGCCTCGCCGTCGAGACAGGTGAGGGTAGTGACCCAGAGGCCGAAACTCGTCCGGCTGACATAACAGCTTGACGTCAGTATGGCTATATGAGCGGCGAGGAAGTCCCGATTGGTAGCTGCAGTCATCACTGAAGTGGCCTAACTCTTCCCTGTCAAAGTCTTTGCGATCTCCGTCTCCAAAGCCGCCCGCAAAGTAAAAGCCCGGCGTCACTCCGAGCACCGCAGGCCAACCTACGCCGGTAAACCGCTGCCAGTTCATCAGGGCCGGGGAGCCATGCGAGCATCCGGAGAAGCTCGAGGAGCGCATGGCATCGTCCAGAAAGCAGACGGGCGATGGCTGGTAAGCTGAGCAGGGCAACAGGACCGGAGCACAAGAACGATCCAGAGCAAACGAGCCGCTCAGCGGACACACGGGCAACAGCGGACGAAGGTGCAGGCAAGCGTGAGGGTGGTTTGGGTAAAGCAACACCAGTTGCCGACTGTTGGGAAGGCCGCTCTGTGAAGCACAGCATCTGCACCGGGCTCTCCGGTCGTTCCTGTGCACCCGCTGCGCTCCAGCTGCCTCGGGGTGGAAGGGCTGAAGGGAAGACTCTTGAGAAGACGAGACGAGAACCTCCACGGCCGACTGACTCCTCTTGCCACAGCTCGCATGAGGAAAACCACACGACTGCTCGTAGGCCTGCAACACAGCTTCATCAGTACACAAGACAAAAAACAGGAGCAATGCACATTTCACTGTGAAACTTACTGTTGACAAACATATGAAAACATTGGAAATGGCTATCCATGCCCTTATCACATCTAGGCTGGATTGTTGCAACTCCATCTATTATGGTATAGCAAAGTCTCAAGTCTTGCGTCTACAAGTAGTTCAAAATGCAGCAGCTCGGTTTTTGAAAGGTAGTAGAAAACTTTCTCATGTTACTCCTCTCTTGAAGGAACTGCATTGGCTGCCAGTTAGCTATAGAATTGAGTTTAAAATGTTACTTCTTGTGTATAAATCCTTACACAATCTAGCTCCAAGCTACTTGGCAAATGTTCTTTGGCCTCACAACCCCTCACGCGGCTTAAGATCTGGTAATCAAAACCTGTTACTAATCCCCAGAGTTGGTCTGAAGTGCCGCGGTACTAGAGCGTTCCCAGTGGCCGGTTCTACTCTATGGAACAGCTTTCCCAATAACATTAGGGTTGCTCCTACATTGTGCATATTTAAATCGAGCCTCAAAACTTATCTTTTTTCACTGGCTTTTTAATATTGTATCAATTTATTTTTATGCTGTGTGTCTGTGTCTTTGTTTTAATTTTTGTGTCTTAATATTTTATTGTACAGCACTTTGGTCCGCCTCACGGCTGTTCTTAAATGTGCTATATAAATAAACTTGAACTTGAACTTGATGAAACCGTAACCCATTTTCAATGCAATACCGTAATACCTTGAGATACGAGCGTCCCGACATACGAGTATTCTGAAATATGAGCAATCCTCCAAGTAAATATTTGCTTTGAGATGTGAATAAATATTTGAGATATGAGTAAATATTTGAGATACGAGCAGCTTCCAGACGCTAGAGGTGTTCAGCACTCGCAGCAGCTCAAGCTCCTCATTTATGGGTAATTGCATATGATCTCCACTAGAGGCAGCTTGGTTTTACAGCGGGGGTTACCGGGGGCAACGAGTGATTCACCAGTATTAAGCTGGGAGCAGCACGAGTTATGAGTGTTCAATAATAATAAATATGAGCTTCTGAGTCTATCAATACACAACACGGGAACAAACACTACACTTCTGTATTGTGTTTATCTACGTTGTTCCTCCTCCTCCTCTTCCTCCTCCTCACATGTCGTCATTAGCAGCTACTGTATCGTGTGTCTCGAAGGCAAGAAATCATAATTAAAACCACAATTTATTTTTATATCACAGGAATCCTTATATACTATAATTGTGTATGTGTTTATAGCAATTAAAAACATGTTTTTTCCATTGTTATTAGCACTAATAAGGGAGCTTTTTAGAGGGCCGGGACGGACTTATTTATTTCTGTTATTTCTTATGGGAACAATGATTTGAGATACGAGCAACTCGAGTTACGAGCTCATCCTGGAACGCATTATGCTCGTATCTCAAGGTATGTGCGTTTTCAGATCCAGTGTACTATGGGCAGCAGTTGTCAACCACTCAGACCAAACAGCCATTACTGGATAGATTTGATAAGCAATTTCTAAAACATTACATGATCAATCATAGAAGAACTGAAGAATCTACTCCATGCCTTCTGTCGTCTGATTGCTTGACCTTTTTTAACAAGTCTTTTAGTATAATTGTAAAAACGTCCTCCAGCTGGAGCTGATGTGGTGAGCGAGTGCTCGCGGCGTTTAATACCCTGATCATGAACATGGTGCTCCCGAACCATGAGTGATACCTTCCAGCTTCTATACTTCATGTACCTGCTTGGAAACGTCCGTCAGCAGGTCCGGTGAGGATCTGGACTGTCGCACATTACAGTACCTTCTGAGGGAAACAGAAACACTCATTATTTCAAACACAAGCAGCTTTCACAGAAATATCCGTTTCGAGACACTCCTCACCTTTTGAAAGGCATGTTCTTCTTCTCAGATTTCTTTGCAAAGTCCAACAGCTGCTTTTGAGTTCTTCCACTGTTGGGGGCAAATTATTGTGTAAATTTTCTTTCATCCCAAATCATTCATTCTGATAGGATTACATATTGGCCTGACTGATTAATTTGTTGATATTTGTGCCTTTTAAGACTATCGATATTGACCAACAACTTTAAGTGACCTTGTCAGTTTAAAAATCTGCCATTCGCATTTGCTTTAGCTTGAAATTGAAATACACACTCCACGGCCACTTTATTAGGTAGACCTGTTCCAACTGCTCATTAAGGCAATTATCTAATCAATGCATTTAGGCATGTAGAAAAAAACTCATGTTAATCAGTCAGCAAAAGGAAATGACGGTTCATTTTTAAATGATGCATTATATTCCTTATGAATAATCTTGATGAAAACATCAAGATGGTGCCGCGGATGGCTGCCTCGGTTTTGAGCTCTTCAGTGATTGTCTTGTCTTTGTTTGTTTGTTCTGCTTTTAGTCATTCTTTTCCGATCGTTTTCACCAAAAACGAACTACTGGACATTAGGAAACACACACCAGACAATATTTATGCGGTTTTTGATTATTCAGAGCTTTACTCAATATCCTCGTTGGAGTCGCGACTGTCTCTTTAAACCGAGCAGCCAGACGCAAGCATGGGAAGCGAGCCGGGGCACTGGTCAAACTCCGCTCGCGCGGCTTCCACACTCCTCTCCCCAGTATTCATCTTGCTAATCTCCGCTCTCTTCCTGATAAAATGGATGAACTGCTTCTCCTCACCCGGATTAACAAGGATTTTTCCAACTCTGCTGCACTGTGCTTCACTGAAACCTGGCTAAGTGATAACACACCGGACAACGCACTATCTCTGCCGGGCTTCCAGCTGTTCCGAGCAGATCGCATCACGGAACTAACCGGGAAAACGAGAGGTGGAGGTTTGTGTTTCTACATCAACGAAAGTTGGTGTTCAGATATAACAACACTGAAGAAGATATGCTCTCCTAACCTAGAGACTCACTTCATAAACTGTAAACCTTTCTATTCACCACGTGAGTTTTCCTCGTTTATTCTCGTGAATGTTTACATTCCTCCAGACGCGTGTGTCACCACGGCATTACAACAGCTGGCTGAACAAATAGCTGAGACTGAACGGAAGTATCCAGACTCTCTTTTAATCATTCTTGGGGATTTTAACAAAGCAAATCTCTCCCGTGAACTGCCAAAATCCAGACAGCACATTACGTGTCCCACCAGAGACAGTAATATTCTTGACCACTGCTACACCACAATAAAGAATGCATATCACTCCGTCCCACGGGCAGCTTTGGGGCTTTCCGATCACTGTGTGGTTCATCTTATACCATCCTACAGGCAGAAACTGAAATCAGCTAAACCTACAAAAAAGACTTTAAAAAGATGGATTAATGAAGCAGAGCAGGATCTAAAAGCCTGCTTTGACTGCACTGATGGGAATGTTTTTGAAGCTGCTACCACTGATCTGGATGAGCTCACAGATACTGTAACATCATACATCAGTTTCTGTGAGGATACACACATTCTTACCAGGACATTCTTATCATTTCCTAATGATAAACCATGGTTTACTGGGAAACTCAAACAGCTTCGTCATAACAAAGAGGACGCTTACAGAAGGGGGGATGGGGTTTTGTACAAACAGACCTGGAACAGACTGACAAAGGAGATCAGAGCTGCAAAAAAAGTTACTCTGAAAAGCTGAGAAACCAGTTTTCTTCCAACAACCCTGTTGCTGTCTGGTCAGGCCTGAAGAATATCACCAATTACAAGCCACCATCCCACCGACCTGCTGAGAACCAACATCTGGCGGATGAGCTAAATACTTTTTACTGCAGGTTTGAGAAACCCAATCTCACACCTCACACCCACTCTGATCTGCACTTCACACGTACCCCAACACCTACTGCACCCCCTCTCCTCCTCCCCCGCCATCCAACCAGAGCTTAAGGTCTGTGTGGAGCAGGTAACCAAAATCTTCAAAAGATAAGGAAAGCTTCAGGCCCAGATGGCATCTCATCTGCTTGTTTGAAAGCCTGCGCTGACCAACTGGCCCCAGTCTTCAATAGATCATTGGAGCAGTGTGAAGTTCCCGTTGCTTCAAACGCTCCACCATCATTCCTGTCCCCAAAAAACCCAAAATCACTGGACTTAATGACTACAGACCTGTCGCTCTCACATCTGTGGTCATGAAGTCATTTGAAAGACTGGTTCTGGCCCACCTGAAGGACATCACTGGACACTTGCTGGATCCTCTTCAATTTGCCTACAGAGCAAACAGGTCTGTGGATGATGCAGTCAACATGGGACTGCATTATATCCTGCAACATCTTGACAGACCTGGGACTTATGCAAGGATCCTATTTGTGGACTTCAGTTCGGCCTTCAACACCATCATGCCTGATCTTCTTACAGCTAAACTGACCCAGCTCTCCTTGCCATCCTCAATCTGTCAGTGGATCACCAGCTTCCTGACAGACCGGCAACAGCAAGTGAGACTGGGGAAACTCACATCCAGGACTCTCACTACCAGCATTGGCGCCCCCCAGGGGTGTGTTCTCTCCCCACTGCTCTTCTCCCTGTACACCAATGACTGCACTTCTAAAGACCCTTCTGTGAAGCTCCTGAAATTTGCAGACGACACCACCGCCATCGGCCTCATCTGAAACGGTGACGAGTCTGCTTACAGACTGGAGGTTGAACAACTGGCTGTCTGGTGCAGTTATAACAACCTTGAGCTCAACACGCTCAAAACGGTGGAGATGATAGTGGACTTCAGGAGGAACAGCCCTGCTCTACCTCCACTCACCATCATGAACAGCACAGTGGCAGCAGTGGAGTCATTCAGGTTCCTGGGCACCCCCATCTCTCAGGACCTGAAGTGGAACAATCACATTGACTCCATTGTAAAAAAGGCCCAGCAGAGACTGTACTTCCTTCGTCAGCTGAGGAAGCTCAACCTCCCAAAGGAGCTGCTGATACAGTTCTACTCGGCCGTCATTGAGTCTGTTTTGTGCGCCTCCATCACTGTCTGGTTTGGTTCAGCTACCAAATCTGACATCGGGAGACTACATCACACAACCCGGACTGCAGAGAGGATTATTGGTGCTTCCCTGCCAGCCCTCCAGGACCTGTACTCTTCCAGAGTGAAAAAGAGAGCAGGTAAAATCATCACAGACTCTGCTCACCCTGGAAACACCTTGTTTGAACTGTTACCGTCAGGACGGCGACTCCGATCACTGGCCACTAGAACATCTAGGCACAGGAACGGTTTCTTTCTACAGGCCATTTCCCTCTTGAACAGTTGTATTCCCCCCTCCCCCGCCCTCCCCAGCCGCCTTTAAGTGCAATACTCTGTCCAAATTAACTCACTTGTCACTATCTCTCGGTTGGGAGGTCAGCATGACAGCTTGGTCTGCTATCATTCTCTGTACTGCCTTATCTCCAATCAAGGACAAAACATAGAACTGAACTCTAAAACATCTGAAGTTATGGACCAGAGATAAAATGCTGGGCAGAGCGCTGGGAAAGAAAAACAATGCAGACGGATGTTATGATGTTATGGTTGACATTCTGTCCTTATCTATCCCCTCTCCCACTCCATACAAAAAAATCCCAGCATGTGACCACATGTACTGTGTATGTTATGTATTGTTATTGTTATTTGCTATGTAAACTCATGTTGTGTTGTATATGTGCACTGGAAGCTTCAGAACCAAGACAAATTCCTTGTGTGTGCAAGCACACTTGGCAATAAAGCTCTTTCTGATTCTGTTTCTGTGGAGTGAAGAAAGCACGTGCAGGAGAGAAACCTACACACAAGTGCATTTATGATCTCTTGCCTTCATATTCTCTGCTATAGAATTAGGTTTAAACCTATAAAGCGCGTTTAATCTAAGTTTTAAAAGGCTAATTGTAAATGCAAAATATACTTTATGAAAAATGACACATTTCAGCATTCTATGGTTATAAAACCTAACAATAACAATCTTCTATAAAAATCTTCTGCGAGGGTTTTCTTTAGGTTGCAAAAATGCAATCTTGCAATCATGCAGAGTACAAGCTTATAAATCTGCAGCTTCTTTTACACCAAATTTGATTGATTTGACTTGAATTTTCACTGTTTTCTGCATTTTGCCTTTGCACATTAGCACACCAGAACAACATTAAATGGCAATATCCCATAATATGGATGTTTTTGACAGCATCTACCTGTATCTGAAGCAGGATCCCCTGCTGTAGAGCAGTGATTTTTGCTTGCTCTTCGGTTCCTCAGCGAGACGGAAGAAGGCATGGTACTCCACACACATCTTCCAGAAGGCCTTGCACACGTCACGGCTGGCCATGGCGAACTCCACGCTGTCCTTGCGGGACGCCTGAGCAAACACAACCACACATCTTCTGATCTGCTCCTCGCGTCACAGAAACAGCAATGGATATTCTGCTGGATAGTTTCAGATTTCCATTTTGTTGAAAACCATTCTGAAATGACGAGCACCAATAGTTACCTCAATCGTTGCATGAAGTTTTATCAAAAAGTGTTTTCTCTTGAAGCTGAGTTTTCGAATATTGGCCCAGCTGAAAGTATTTATTTTGGTATTGCCCTAGAATAAAAACATAAAAGATAGTTTACAATTTGGCCTTATTAGGAGTTTAAGAGCGTAGCGACATAATAACTGCAACCCTGCTGGAACAGGGTTATGCATTCTGCCCTAAAAGTGTCAGGTAGACCTAAGCTTTGCGGGATGGTAGTACCACCGTCTATAACGTCACCATTACACAAGGCTTTCCTGTGTGTCTAACAGTAGAGAGCAGCGCTTGCAACATCAAGGGTTCGATTCCCAGGGAAAGCAAGAACTGATTAGAATGTCAATGTGTTTCTTGAATGCGATGATAAAAGCGTCTGGTGAATGTAAAACACTACAGAAATGCAACTCTAGCCCCAATCAGCCTGATGGTGGCGCTACAGCAATCAAACCAAAAAGTCACTCATGACTACTAAACTGTTAGTTGCAGGCCTGAACGTTGGAATCTTTGGCTCAAGGCAAACTAAAATGTTTGGGGTATTTTGGATTTATTAGCGAACTAGTCCTACATTTTCCAACTGATTGTAACCAAACCCGCACAGAAACACTCTCTGAGTCTGATTGACAATATTTATGAACAAAAGTGTATAAGATAATTCCACTAAACTCGATACACTCATGTACAGGATCAGTAAGCTCATTTTGTAAATATGCGTGGCCAAATATACCCAAAAGCCTAAACACAAGCTCAAAACTTCATGACATCAGGTGAGCACATGCAACATGACTCTAAACATGAAGGCAAACCTTTATGGAGATTGGACCATAGGTGGCGCTATCACTGCTGAAAAGCTTTAAAAAAAACCTATTTCCTTAGTAAACTGTAAATGTTTTTTTCCCATGTCTGATCTAAGTGGTTGCAGGCTTGCTGAATAAAACACATGTGTTTAATTGCTGCTATATTTATTATTATTTTTCATATGGCCCATACCTGAAAAACCAGCACTCCGGAGTGAGTGACAGCTAAATTGATCCTCATGTTTTCTCCGTCGCTGGCTGCGTGCGGACGGATGCCGTACATGTCCAGCTTACGGGCCACTTCCAGCAGCTGACCGTCCGCTTCAGCCGGGGACTGACCTCTGCAGCGCCAACACAACTGTTAGCTTCACCTTAAAAACCTGTTAGGTCCAGCTTTCCTGTGTCTAACTGTAGAGAGCAGCGCTTGCAACATCAAGGTCATGGGTTCGATTCCCCGGGAAAGCAAGAACTGATTAAAATGTCAATGTGTTTCTTGAATGCAATGATACAATCAGCTGATGAATGCATAAGTATAAATGTAAAGTCCACATCTGAGACAAAGTGTGAGTTACTGTAGCACAGAAAATTATTTCCTCTCAATGTAAAAATCAACTGTAATGCACTGATTCTATACTTTATATTATTTATCTTAACATTTGTTTCATTATAATCATGATGTTTCAGTTCTGGAGGAGCACATTCAAACGATCCAATCATCTCATCATCAGTCCTGACGTCTGATCCCATCGCCGTGAGAGGACGCCTGAATATATACAGTGTATTGAAATGAAATATTCACCAGGTTGGGGGAAGAAAACAACTCAGTATGGGTTCTTTCATTCGTCTTTTCTTTTACAAAAATAAACATACACCATGGTTTAAACGTTACCTGTGTCTCTTGTGGAAGCGCGTGATCTTTCTGTGGACGCACTCCTGGTTTGGGATGTACCTCTTGCTTTCCAAATGCTGCTCGTCCAACTCTTCTACATAATCCCCGATCTCTGCTGCACAAACACACAGTAGTGCTGCAGAATCACACACACACACACACACACACACACACACACACACACTCACACACACACACACTCACACACTCACACACTCACACACTCACACACTCACACACTCACACACTCACACACTCACACACTCACACACTCACACACTCTCCACACACACTCCACACACACACTCACTCTCTCCACTCACACACACACTCACTCTCTCCACTCACACACACACACACACACACTCACACTCACTCTCTCCACTCACACACTCACACTCACACACACACACACACACACACACACACACACACACACACAAAAGTCAAGCTACAGGTCAGATTGTACGCACCCTGAAGAAGGTATGAGACGAGCAGAGCCGCGCTGTTATCGTTGCAGGTCAGACTGCCGTTAGCCAGATCCTGTTTGATCTGCAGTGTGAACAGATACCTGCAGGACAGAGACGAGGGCAGAACAGCTGACGGGCAACACTGGACAAACCGGAAGATGCCGGACCGCCTGGCTTAGAGAAGGGCTAAAGTCACGTGTGAACTCTCTGTGCAACATCAGTGTCCCGTCCGAGACACAATCCCCTCAGGTAATCTACACCCCCTTCACACCTCTCACACCTCTCCTCTCTGAATGATGAGATGACCTGGAGTTCATCCAAAAATCTGTTTAATGTGAACAGTTTTCATACAACACAATCCATGTTTGGTATCGTTTAAAACATATGGCTGCGACGGCTACACGGGTCTCATTCCCACAGTAATCCAAAAGCTAATAAACGTGCAAGGTTTCAGAGATATTCAGCTGAAGCAGGTGATGGGTGAGGAAAAACATCAACCAAAATAAGCATGAAGGAGCAGACCGAAGATGCAGAACAGACAAGGCCTGACGGAAAACACAGGGTATAAATGCAGTGGGGAAACCAGACACAGCTGACAAGACTAATGAGGGGAGAGAGAGTGCATGGGGAACCAACAGCTGACAGGTTCCTCCCAAAGAGACGGGCCTTGACGTTTGAGAAGGACGGGTGACATGGACCAGACATGAGCGGAGACGGCAGCTCTGGTCATCTCCGTGTCCTCTCCACCTGCAGTCATGCTTCCATGTGAAACCGGTTTCTCTCCTGCTCTGGGATTTAAAGAACGCTTCAGTGCGATGTGTAGCCGGATCATCTTTCACACACTCTGCATCATGTGTTTTCCTGAGCTCAGGTCTGCATCTTTTACTCTTTCTGAGCATTCAATGTTTGTATTGATTATCTTTTAATCGATTATGGAATTGGCACGATACATTTATCTGAATAATAATAAATTGTGACGTTTGATTTTATTCTGTCTTACTCTCAAATTATTACAAATTATTACTTATTAATTATTACAGTACTTTTCCCTCTGTCCAGAGACCAACACTGACGGATCTGTGATCATGAAATCCACGTTAAACCTTCAGGCAAACCCTTAAAACCCTGTGTGTGTATGTGTGTGTGTGTGTGTGTCTGTGTGTGTGTGTATTGTATTTAGCACGGAACCTTCTGTGCGGCTGATTGTTTCAGACGGACTGTTTTGACTGCTGCACTGCTGCTGTTTCCTGTTTGCTCGAGTGGATTGCGTTTGTTTGCGTCGTATAAACTTGTTTTTGTTTTAGATTTTAAACTCGATGTTCGTTCATATAGATAAATACAATACTAGATTATTTAATAAACTGTAATCGTTAGCTTTAATCTTAGTCGCTAAACGCGTTAGCATTGTGCTATCTTACTGTCCGCTGTATGCATTTTCTCGCTCGTTCCTTTTTCCCGAGTTCATCAAACAACTGGTGAATTGGATCAACACACGCGGTGAGTCATGTCATCTCTTATAATTGTTACATGCACTTCCCACTTCCTGCTTCATGCATACTCTGTCTGTCTCTGTCAGCACTCAGTGCTTCACATGTGATAAATGTAGGGACATAGTTAGGCTGACAGAGAAGATTTCAGAATTAGAGACACGCATCCAAATTTTAATCGAGGATAGTAAGAATGCAAGGGCTTTAGATACTTCTTTGGATGCGACTAGCTTAGCAAACCCTGTACATTGTTCGGTTCCGGCTGTAGAGCCCGTGCAGCAGGGCAACTGGGTGACTGTGAGACGGCATAATCGTGGGTCAAAAAACCACTGTTCCATTCCGATCAGAACATCAAACAGGTTCTCCCCACTCAGTGACGCACCCACTGAGAAACCTGTTGAAAGTGCCCTAGTGATTGACGATTCTATTACTCGGAATGTGAAAATAGAGACTCCAGCCACCATAGTCACATGTTTGCCGGGAGCCAGAGCGCCTGACGTCAAAGCAAATTTAAAAGTGCTGGCTAAGGCTAATCGTAAATATTCTAAGATTGTTATTCACGTTGGCGCTAATGATGTCCGACTTCGCCAGTTGGAGATCACTAAAACTAATATTAAAGAGGTGTGCGAACTCGCAAGTATGATGTCAGGCACTGTAATTTGCTCTGGCCCTCTTCCTATGCGCAGGAGTGATGAGATGCTTAGCAGATTATCCTCACTCAATGGTTGGATGTCTAAGTGGTGCCCGCAGAATAACATAGGGTTCATAGACAATTGGAAGTTTTTGGGGCAGACCTGACCTGTTGAAAAGAGATGGTATTCATCCCACCTGGGATGGTGCCGCTCTTCTCTCTAGTAATTTGGCACATAGTCTTAGAGCTAAACCTTGACTAACTGGGGTCCAGGTCAGGAAGCAGACAAACTGGCTAAACCGACCGTCTGCTAGCTGTCTCACGTCACAGAGGTCAGATAAATTACAGCACATAGAGACTCTTTCACCTAGATATCATCCTATAGAGATTGTGTCTGTTCTCCGAATTAGCAAAAAAATAAAAATTTAATGGATTTACAAACAACTAAGAACGGATATAACACAAATGAACAAATGATAAAGCTTGGGTTACTGAATATACGATCCCTTTCCTCAAAAGCACTTATTGTAAATGGCATGATTACAGATCATAAACTAGATGTGCTGTGCTTGACAGAAACCTGGCTAAAACCAGACGATTATATCACTTTAAATGAGTCCACCCCTCAAGATTACTATTATAAACATGAGCCTCGTCTGAAAGGTAAAGGAGGAGGTGTTGCTGTAATTTATAGTAACACGATCAGTACTGCTCAAATGTCTAATTTGAAATATAATTCTTTTGAAGTGATGGTTCTTAATGTAAAATTAACTAGTGCAAGTAATAATTCCTGTTTAACTTTTATACTGGCTATTCTATACAGGCCACCAGGGCACCATACAGACTTTATCAAAGAATTTGCTGATTTTCTCTCAGACTTAGTAATGTCTGCAGATAAAGTCATAACTGTCGGTGATTTTAATATCCAGTTCCAATTTTCAGTTAATATTCAGTTTAATCTACTTAACATCCCAGATTGCCTAGAAGAACTTGATGTTGCAACAGAAACTATTAACTCTCTCTTTTCCAGCACTTTAGACACTGTTGCTCTTAAGGAAGATTAAAGAAAATAGTTCAACACCGTGGTACAACGAGCACACCCGGGCCCTCAAGAGAGCAGCCAGAAAAATGGAGCGGAGCTGGAAAAAAACTAAGCTAGAGGTTTTTCGCATTTCATGGAAAGACAGCTCTATTGCATTCAGAAAGGCCTTAAAATCAGCTAGATCTGCTTACTTTTCTACCCTCTTAGAAGAAAACAAATACAACCGTAGGTATTTATTTGATACAGTGACTAAACTAACAATAAACTCAACCCCAGATGCTTTAAAACAGCACAGCAGTAATGACTTCATGGACTTCTTTACTTGCAAAATTCATAATATATTAGAGAGAAAGTTATAACCATGCAACCGTCTACTACAATATCACAAAATACAGTCAATTTTAGTGTCCCTGAAGAAAAATTCCAATCCTTCATTGCTATTGAGGAGGAAGAATTGTCTAAACTCATTAAATCATCAAAATCAACAACATGTATGCTAGGCCCAATACCAACTAAGCTACTGAAAGAGATGCTTCCAGAGATCATAGATCCTCTTCTTAATATTGTTAATTCATCTTTGTCATTAGGATACGTACTAAAAACCTTTAAACTAGCCGTAATTAAACAGCTTATTAAAAAACCACAACTTGATCTTACAGAATTAGTTAATTACAGGCCGATATCGAATCTACCTTTTTTGTCAAAGATTCTAGAAAAGGCAATATCTTCACAACTATGTTCCTTTCTAGAAAGAAACAGCATCTACGAGGATTTCCAGTCAGGATTTAGACCATATCATAGTACTGAGACTGCTCTCATTAGAGTTACAAATGATTTGCTTTTATCATCCGATCATGGTTGTTTCTCTCTGTTAGTGTTACTGGACCTTAGTGCTGCATTTGATACAATCGACCACAAAATCCTTCTAAATAGACTTGAAAACTATGTTGGCATTAGTGGAGTTGCATTAGCCGGTTCAAATTAGCCTGGAGTTGCATTAGCCGGTGCATTAGCCGCCACAAACGGTGCGAGAGGAAACAGAAGAGGGGGAAGCGCGGAGGTATCCGGGTTAGATTAACGGCTAACCCACACAAACCTGCTATCCCCACCATCATCCTGGCTAACGTACGCTCGTTGGATAATAAACTGGACGATCTTCAACTTCTTTGCTCTACTCAGAAGTCTGTAAGAGACTGTTGTGTTTTTGTGTTTACGGAAACATGGCTCAACAATAGCGTTCCGGACTCCGCCATTCAGCTCGATCGGCTCACATGCCATCGCGCGGACAGAGTGCTCGTCGAGGGAGGTAAGACCCGCGGATGCTGTTGTAGTCTGCAAACACTGCTCACCCCTGGTGGAGTTCATGATTATTAAGTGTCGGCCTTTTTATCTACCGCGGGAATATACAGCTATTATACTTGTTGCTGTATATATCCCCCCCCAGCTCCAACAACAACAACAGGAGTGAGGCACTTAATAATCTTTATAAACACATCAGTGATCAGCAGACAGCCCACCCAGATGCTTTTCTCATCTTGGCTGGGGATTTCAATCATGCTGACTTTAAAAGTGTGTTTCCAAAAATTCATCAGCATATTGACTTCCCGACACGTGGAAATAATACTCTGGACTTAGTGTACACTACTCAGAGAGGTGCTTACAAAGCCCTTCCCCTCCCCCACCTTGGTGCTTCAAATCACATCACTGTATTGTTATTGCCAGCATACAGACCACTCGTGAAAGTCACCAAACCAGTCCAGAAGCAGATTCAAGTCTGGCCTGAAGGGTCATCAGTGGCTCTTCAAGACTGCTTCGACACCACGGACTGGGACATGTTTAAACAGGCTGCAACCTACCATAACACCGTAGACCTCCAGGAGTACTCTGAGACTGTTACTTCTTACATCAACAACTGCATTGAGGATGTAACAGTCACAAAGACCATCACCATCTGGCCCAACCAAAAACCGTGGCTGACAGGGAATGTCTACAGTCTTCTGAAGACGCGTAACGCTGCCTTCAGAGCTGGAGATGAGGTGGGCCTGAGGACAGCAAGGGCCAACCTGTCACGCGGCATCAGAAAGGCTAAGAGACAGTACTCCAGGAGGATAGCCCACTGCTTCAGCGACAGCAGTGACTCAAGGAGCCTGTGGCAGGGGATTCAGACCCTCACGGACTACAAACCCCCTGTATTCTCTGTATGTATGTGCTGTATATATTGCAGAATTGACAATAAAGCTGACTTTGACTTTGACTTTGACAAATCATACTTATCTGACCGTTATCAGATTGTAGCAGTAAATGAGGAGGTGTCACATCGATCACGGGTTCAGTATGGAGTTCCTCAAGGTTCAGTACTAGGACCATTACTTTTCACACTGTACATGCTTCCTTTGGGTGCAGTTATTAGGAAGCATGGCATTAGCTTTCACTGTTACACTGATGATACTCAGCTCTATATTTCTTATCATCCTGATGAAACGTACCAATTCACTAAATTAACAGAATGCATAACTGATATAAAAAATTGGATGACTAATAACTTTCTACTGCTTAATTCTGAAAAAACAGAGATTCTAATTATTAGACCAAAAAGTTCGGCACATAATAATCTAGACTACTGCCTAACACTCGATGGCTGCTCTGTCAAGTCTTCGTCGTCAGTTAGAAACCTGGGTGTGCTCTTTGATACCAATCTTTCATTTGAAAGCCATGTTTCTAGCATCTGTAAAACGGCATTCTTACATCTTAAAAATATATCTAAATTGCGACATATGCTCTCTAAGACAAATGCGGAAAAGTTAGTTCATGCGTTCATGAGTTCAAGGCTAGATTATTGTAATGCTTTACTCGGTGGTTGCCCTGCACGCTTAATAAACAAATTCCAGCTGGTCCAAAATGCAGCAGCTCGAGTTCTTACTAGAACCAGGAAGTATGAGCATATTAGCCCAGTTCTGTCAAACCTGCACTGGCTTCCTATTAAACACCGAATACATTTTAAAATCTTGCTAATTACTTACAAAGCATTAAATGGTTTAGCTCCACAGTACTTGAGCGATCTCTTAACACATTATAGTCCTTCACGTCTATTGCGATCCCAAAATACTGACAATGTGTGTGTGTGTCGGTGTGTGTCTGTGTGTATCTGTGTGTGTCTTTGTGTGTGTGTGTGTGTGTGTCTGTGTGTCTGGTGTCTGTGTGTGTGTGTCTGTGTGTTGTGTATTGTGTGTGTGTGTGTGTGTGTGTGTGTGTGTGTGTGTGTGTGTGTGATGTGTGGCACCTGGTTAGCTCTTTCTGCAGTTCTCCCGGGTCTGGAGGGAAAAACTTCACTATGAAGCGAAAGGTTACAGCATTTCTTCCTGTTTTAAGAAGAGAAGAATATTGCTTTTGTTGTTTCAAAAACAGAAATCAAAAACAACAACAACATTACTCTCAGTTATGTTACATGTCAGTCGTCTACTTCCTGTTTCCTCCCGTGATCTGCAGCAATCACGCTGTCAGTCTGTGTCTGATTCCCTCCTGTTGTATTGAAACCCCATGTTTCCCTCAGTCTCTGTCGGTTTCTCTGTGTACAGTTGTTGCTTTCCTCACCCGCGGTTTATGTATTATGCGTCTACAGTTCTGCACAACAAGTGCTGTTTGAGTTTGTATATTTAAAATGGAAATATGTGAATACTGAAACCACACGGCCCAGTGAACTTACTGACAAACATGTGCTATTAGAAACAAATGCTTAACAAATGCTTTACCGTTGCTATTTCTCTTCATAATGTAAGAATGATTATTAACCTGGTTTTATGTTTTATGTACAGGGAACAAATCGTCATGTTTTTGTACACAAACAAAACAAATGATAGTTGTCTTGGTAGAGGAGAAACCAAACATAGTTTAACCAGGGAATAAAAGATTGAAGCAGTTCAAAAGACGATCATCTGTAACAAACTCTATGATTCAGCGCTGCATGGTGAAGCTGGCTTATGTTCTCCACAGTGGGTGGCGTAACGCTCTTTAACTTGTTTTTATTTGAAATAAAATGCTACCTTTTCTATGTTCTTTCTATCAGCCAATGATAAAGCTGAAACCACACCAGGAGCGAATGATGACTGCAACAATGATGTGCTTACTTTAAACAGAAGTTGTGACCATCTTTTCTTCCCTATTGTGATGTGTATCGAAGTGAAACAAGAGACATGTAAGGAGGATTGTGGATTTGTCCATCAGGAATTGATTGGATTGTTGGATCATTATCGTTTTGCTAATTGCTGCGATCTTGTTTTCTGTGCATATAAATTCAAATAATCCATGCAAGAGTCATCAAATCAGATGCGCTGTTTTGGATTTGTTGTCAAAAAAGCATCAAATTCTAACTTAATTGGTAAAAACAGGCCTAAAACATTACGATAACATATAGCATAAAAACATTTTATTAATAAATGAACATAATATACAACTATTTATATGCACAACATATTTTTTAACAGCATGGCAACGCATTATTGGATATAAGTATTATGCTATGCTTATATAGTTCATTTATTGTTTTTATTATTACAGACTTACTTTTAATTTGCTTTGCAAGAGGTTTAAGCAGTTCCAGCCAAACCTGTGAAACAAGTCATACAGATGACTTCCGTCAGACAACATCAACGTCAGACAACAGCAGCATCTGGGTCTGGAGTATATGATATACAGTAATGCCTTGACATACGAGCGTCCTGACATAAGAGCATTCCGAGAAACTTTGAGCAATTTTTGCTTTGAGATACGAGTAAATATTTGAGATACGAGTAAATATTTGAGATACGAGTAAATATTTGAGATACGAGCAGCTTCCAGACGCTAGAGGTGTTCAGCACTCGCAGCAGCTCAAGCTCCTCATTTATGGGTAATTGCATATGATCTCCACTAGAGGCAGCTTGGTTTTACAGCGGGGGTTACCGGGGGCAACGAGTGATTCACCAGTATTAAGCTGGGAGCAGCACGAGTTATGAGTGTTCAATAATAATAAATATGAGCTTCTGAGTCTATCCAATACACAACACGGGAACAAACACTACACTTCTGTATTGTGTTTGTGTTATCTACGTTATCCCTCCTCCTCCTACGCACTTTATTTTATATCACAGGAATCATTATATACTATAATTGTGTGTGTGTGTGTGTGTGTGTGTGTGTGTGTGTGTGTGTGTGTCTCTATAGCAATTAAAACATGGCTTTCAATTGTTATTAGCACTAATAAGGGAGTTTTTTTGAGGGCCGAAACAGATAATTTTTTTTTCTGTTATTTCTTATGGGAAAAATGATTTGAGATACGAGCAATTTGAGTTACAAGCTCGTCCTGGAATGCATTATGCTCGTATCTCAAGGCATTACTGTATTAGTGTCTCATTAAGAAATAATCAAAAAATACATATCTGTCAGAAATAAGCACTTACATAACTGCCACAATGATGTCGAAACTCAAGGCCGAAGTATTCCTTCTCCACGAGTTTAAGGTGTTCACACACTGCGCTGAAGAAATCTTTTCCCAGCAGCCTTTGCTAAAAACAAACTATTCAAATTAATCTCTGCTTTTGTATCGAAAGAGAAACATAACAGTGATAATAAAGGCATGATTTCATCCATGATAAACTGTTAAATGACAATAACAGCGAAATGTCATTAATGTCATCAAATGCCATAAGCTTTCCTGTGTGTCTAACAGTAGAGAGCAGTGCTTGCAACATCAAGGTCATGGGTTCGATTCCCAGGGAAAGCAAGAACTGATTAGAATGATAATGTGCTTCTTGAATGCGATGATAAAAGCGTCTTGATGTTGCAAGCGCCGCTCTCTACTGTTAGACACACAGGAAAGCTTTTGAAAAACAAAACATCATGTAAACTGGAATAAGAAGTTGTGCTCCATAATCTAATCTTAGGAAAACAACAGTGTGGTTTAACAGTGTGAGTAAGCAGCAAGACGCTCCCGTGACATGAGGCTCAGACAGAGGCCAGACAACTTCCCTTTCATGTTGCCATGCAGTTTGCCAATGAATAATTGCAACAGCGCCCCCTGCAGTGCATCAGCGGAAACACGGATAGCCAGAAATTCAGTCATACAAAGAAGCAAAGAAAGAGCAAACTCCTGTCACACTGCTTCCAGTGGACGAGCTTCTGCTCAGATTTAAGAACATCCGTTTTCTCTATAAATCAATATTTTCAAACAACAAAGTTCATAAACAAGTTTATAAGATAGTATGTAAAACTATGTGAACACATATTTAATAAGCTACTTTTGAGTATATTTCTGAGAAGCAGATAAAGAGAAGTACAGTAATATCAGTGTTGAATGAACTAGCTTCTCGTGAGGGACAGGATGAGGGATGAAGAGCGCAAAGCTTCGGTGAGACACTCGAGTGCACAGAAATATTGGGATGCTGACATACATTTCCCTCACAAACCCTTAAGCCAAACTGTCCTGGCATTCAGGACCACTCAACAGAAACACACACACACACACATTATTATCCTGCTCAAGAGATGCAGTGGATGCCCGCGGGCGTCAGGCATGGAATAAGAAGCGGTAATGGAGTCACTCTGTGAGAAGAACGTGACATCAGATGAGGAAGGCAGGATCTCCTCACCTCCATTTCAAAGACATGCTCACTGTCATCCAGAAACACGACTCGAAGAGCACACACACTCTCTTTCTGTGCCTTGGGTGTGTTTTCTGCGTGTTTTCTTCTGCAGCTCCGACTCATGTCGTCCTGATCAGCTGACTCCCTGAAACACACACAACATTTCACATCATACACACAGAATGAGCGGAGAAATACATGTAGATTCAACACTCATAATGTTCATTAATAAAGCATTAGCCAGTTCAGATTCACAGATTGTTTCAGATTTGATGTCATGATGAAACTTACAGTAACTCCTACCCAAAAGTCATTAAAAATAGCTTTACAATATATTTTGAAATGACAGCTATAAAAAAATCTGAACTTTGAAACTGAAGCTACTTCTGTGAAATATAATACTTAATCAGGGATTTATTGCATGATGAAAAGGCATAAATCTTTAGATAGCCAGATAAATAATTCAATGAAGAACTCTTTGTCTAAATGTGTGATCGTTTAACAAACACACGTAACATCATTAGCACATGCTCAGTTTCACGCCATAGCAAAAAGCAGTATGTGTGTACTTACATTTTTCTGACGCCATGATATGATTTTGAGCCGCTGGTCGTCTCTCATAGCAGATGCATGTCAAACTACAGCAGCATCACGTCCTTCAGCCAGCACACACACACACACACACACACACACACACACACACACACACACACACAGAGCAGACAGAGAGCCGGCACACAGGGAGGAGGGGTTTAGGTTATTGTGTGTGCAAAGAAGAAATCCTGTGCTTTAGAAAGTTGAAATGAAATAAAAGCCTATATATTTAAAGATTACTTTCATGAACACTGTAGTTTTGAATGTGGAGTGCAAATGAGGTCAAATGTAAATTTACATCCCTGTGATATTTAATATTCCTGGTTAAAAATACTTTGCATAGAAAGGAGGGACCAAATACAATTATATTTTGTATTATTTAAACATGTTATTTGTGAACTGATGTTCAGCTGTTCACAAAAAAGATTTTTAATTTAATCAATCCATCATGTTATCAAGCCAAGTTTGATTTTGACATGATATAAAGTAGTGATATCTGAGTGGTTATTTACTTACTTTTAAAAACGTCTTCCCATTAAACATCATAATGTTAATTCAGGCCAATTCGTAAACGCAAATAAAAACAATCAGTGGGATTCATCCATCATAACCAATAAAGTCAATCAGAACAATCACATCTAATCATAACAATCATAACTGCAATAGCCTAGGCCACTCCTGTTGCATCGCATCCAGCCCAAGTGGGGCTGGGGGTAAAAGGGAGAACCACAGAGGGCACACAAAGAGTCCACTTGAGCCTGACCGAACTTCTCCCAAATCTGCTTCACCACCTCAGTGTGGAGCATCCATTACCCGGGCCTCGGCCCCTGCCTCGACAGAAAGTCTGCTCCCGTGTTCTGGGATCCCGGAATGTACATTGCTCGAAGGGAGAAAAGTTTGTTCCGAGCCCAGAGGAGGATCCGTGCAGCTAGCTTGCAAAGCTGAAGAGAGCGGAGACTCCCCTGATGGTTTATATAGGAGACCACCGCCATGTTGTCGGACTGAACTAGCACGTGGTGTCCCCACAGGTCTGGGAGAAAGGCCTGAAGCGCCTTCCAGACGGCCAACATTTCCAGTGCATTTATATGCAGGGAGAGGCAACGTCCGTCCCACAGACCCTGGGCTGAGCGGTCCCTCAAGACCGCCCCCTAACCTGAGCGGGAGGCGTCTGTCGACAGCATCACGTGGTGACAGATTGGTCCCAGTACAGGTCCTTGGGCAAGAAACCAGGGATTCTTCCACTGATTCAAGGCTCGCAGGTAGCATCTTGAAACCTTGATCAGGCGGGAAGGATTTCCCCTCGGGGAAAACCCTCTGGTCTTGAGCCAACACTGCAGACATCTCATGTGGAGCAGACCTAGCAGTATCACGCAAGAGGCTGCCGCAATGTGACCCAGAACCCTCTGGAAAGTGACCAGCTGGCCTAGCTTTATGTCGTTGACTGAAGAAAGGATTGAGGTAATGCGCACGGGGGAAAGCCATGCTGACATTGACACAGAGTCCCATACAACGCCTAGGAACATCTGCCTCGGCCAGAGCACACTCTTTTGGGCGTTCAGTCTTAGCCCAAGCTCCTTCATATGCGCGAGAACAACATCTCAATGTTGCACCGCCAACTCTCGAGACTGGGCCAAAATGAGCCAGTCGTCGATGTAGTTTAAAATCCGGATCCCTCGAGATTGGAGCGGAGCTAGAACTGCATCCAAGCACTTCACGAGTTCACACTTACGAATGATTCAGGAGCGATAAATGGTAAGCATATTTGGCGTGCTGTCCGAGGAGAGGGCTCCGAGCTCGGTATTTAGCCCGAACCTGGAGCACTCCCCCAAAAAGTTGCAAATTAGTCGGACAGCCGCTAAAGATTTTGATGACCCCCCAGAGAATTGCGAAGTTACGGCTTGGGGGGGTAATTGTGAGTTCGGGAGGGCAGATGAATGTTTCTGTAGAGGGCTTGAGGTGCGGAGGGGATGATATGGCTTTAGCATTGGGTATGTATTTGTAGTTGCCGGAAAGGGAAGTGGGTGTAATTTGTTTCTGGGAGTATGAGGGGTACCTCTGAAACTACTCCCCTGGCTGCCATAGGAGTAGAGAGGTATGTAGCCACCGCGGTAGGGGAAACCCCCGTGGTTGCTGCAGGAGCAGGAGGCACGTCGCTGCCGTGATAGCGGAAACCCCTCGGGGCCGCTGCGGGAGGCGGGAGGTACATCGCCGCTGCGACAGTGGAAACCCCTCGGGGCCGTTGCGGGAGGCAGGAGGTACGTCGCTGCCGTGACGGTGGAAACCCCTCGGGGCCGCTGTGGGAGCAGGAGGCACATCACTGCCGTAGCAGTGGAAACCCCTCGGGGCCCTCACAGCAGCAGGAGGCACGTCAACGTCTTAGCAGGGGAAACCCCTCTGGCCCCCGCAGTGGCAGGAGGCACATCGCTGTCGCAGCAGGGGAAACCCCTCTGGGCCTCCCATGTCGGCAGGAGGCACATTGCTACCATTGCAGCGGAAAACCCCTCGGGGCCGCTGCAGGACCGAGGTGGTGCGTCGCTGCCGCGGTGCTGGAAACCCCCGTGGTCGCTGCAGGAGCGGGAGGCATGTAGCTGCCGTGGTAGTGGAAACCCCTCGGGGCTGCCGCGGGAACAGGGGGCACGTCGCCGCCGCGACGGTGGAAACCCCTCGGGGCCGCTGTGGGAGCAGGAGGCACGTCGCCGCTGTGACGGTGGAAACCCCTCGGGGCTGCTGCAGGAGCGGGAGGCACATCGCCGCTGTGACGGTGGAAACCCCTCGGGGCCGCTGTGGGAGCAGGGGGCACGTCGCTGCCGTGACGGTGGAAACCCCTCAGGGCCACTGCAGGAGCAGGAGGCACGTCGCCGCTGTGACGGTGGAAACCCCTCGGGGCCGCTGAGGGAGCAGGAGGCACGTCACTACCGTAGCAGTGGAAACCCCTCTGGGCCCCCACAGCAGCAGGAGGCACGTCAACGTCACAGCAGGGGAAACCCCTCTGGGCCCTTGCAGCGGCAGGAGGCACGTCAACGTCGTAGCAGGGGAAACCCCTCTGGGCCCCTGCAGCGTCAGGAGGCACGTCAACATCGTAGCAGGGGAAAGCCCCTCTGGGCCCTTTTAGCGGCAGGAGGTACGTCAACGTCGCGGCAGGGGAAAACCCCTCGGGGCCCCCGCGGCAGCAGGAGGCACGTCGCTACCGTTGCAGCGAGAAACCCCCCTGGCTTCTGCAGGACCAAAGAGGTACGTTCTGCGGGAGCATCGCTGCTGCGGCAGCGGAGGTTGGAGAGAGCTGGCTCCTGCGGGAGCGTCACTGCTGCGGCAGTGGAAGTTAGAGAGAGCTGGCTCCTGGGGGAGCGTCACTGCTGCGGCAGTGGAAGTTGGAGAGAGCTTGCTCCTGCGGGAGCGTCACTGATGCGGCAGTGGATTTAGAAGCTTGCTCCTGCGGGAGCGTCACTGCTGCGGCAGTGGAAATTAGAAGCTTGCTCCTGCGGGAGCGTCACTGCTGCGGCAGTGGAAGTTAGAGCTTGCTCCTGCGGGAGCGTCACTGCTGCGGCAGTGGAAATTAGAAGCTTGCTCCTGCGGGAGCGTCACTGCTGCGGCAGTGGAAGTTGGAGAGAGCTTGCTCCTGCGGGAGCGTCACTGCTGCGGCAGTGGAGGCTTAGAGAGAGCTTGCTCCTGCGGGAGCGTCACTGCTGCGGCAGTGGAATTTAGAAGCTTGCTCCTGCGGGAGCGTCACTGCTGCGGCAGTGGAATTTAGAAGATTGCTCCTGCGGGAGCGTCACTGCTGCGGCAGTGGAACTTAGAAGCTTGCTCCTGCGGGAGCGTCACTGCTGCGGCAGTGGAACTTAGAAGCTTGCTCCTGCGGGAGCGTCACTGCTGCGGCAGTGGAAGTTAGAGCTTGCTCCTGCGGGAGCGTCACTGCTGCGGCAGTGGAAATTAGAAGCTTGCTCCTGCGGGAGCGTCACTGCTGCGGCAGTGGAAGTTGGAGAGAGCTTGCTCCTGCGGGAGCGTCACTGCTGCGGCAGTGGAGGCTTAGAGAGAGCTTGCTCCTGCGGGAGCGTCACTGCTGCGGCAGTGGAATTTAGAAGCTTGCTCCTGCGGGAGCGTCACTGCTGCGGCAGTGAAAATTAGAAGCTTGCTCCTGCGGGAGCGTCACTGCTGCGGCAGTGGAATTAGAAGCTTGCTCCTGCGGGAGCATCACTGCTGCGGCAGTGGAAGTTAGAAGCTTGCTCCTGCGGGAGCGTCACTGCTGCGGCAGTGGAATTAGAAGCTTGCTCCTGCGGGAGCGTCACTGCTGCGGCAGTGGAATTTAGAAGCTTGCTTCTGCGGGAGCGTCACTGCTGCGGCAGTGGAATTTAGAAGCTTGCTCCTGCGGCAGTGGAATTTAGAAGCTTGCTCCTGCGGGAGCGTCACTGCTGTGGCAGTGGGAGTTAGAGAGAGCTTGCTCCTGCGGGAGCGTCACTGCTGCGGCAGTGGAATTTAGAAGCTTGCTCCTGCGGGAGCGTCACTGCTGCGGCAGTGGAAATTAGAAGCTTGCTCCTGCGGGAGCGTCACTGCTGCGGCAGTGGAGGTTGGAGAGAGCTTGCTCCTGCGGGAGCATCACTGCTGCGGCAGTGGAAGTTAGAAGCTTGCTCCTGCGGGAGCGTCACTGCTGCGGCAGTGGAATTAGAAGCTTGCTCCTGCGGGAGCGTCACTGCTGCGGCAGTGGAATTTAGAAGCTTGCTCCTGCGGGAGCGTCACTGCTGCGGCAGTGGAATTTAGAAGCTTGCTCCTGCGGGAGCGTCGCTGCTGCGGCAGCGGAATTTAGAAGCTTGCTCCTGCGAGAGCGTCACTGCTGTGGCAGTGGGAGTTAGAAGCTTGCTCCTGCGGGAGCGTCACTGCTGCGGTAGTGGAAGTTGGAGAGAGCTTGCTCCTGCGGGAGCGTCACTGCTGCGGCAGTGGAGGCTTAGAGAGAGCTTGCTCCTGCGGGAGCGTCACTGCTGCGGCAGTGGAATTTAGAAGCTTGCTCCTGCGGGAGCGTCACTGCTGCGGCAGTGGAATTTAGAAGCCTGCTCCTGCGGGAGCGTCACTGCTGCGGCAGTGGAACTTAGAAGCTTGCTCCTGCGGGAGCGTCACTGCTGCGGCAGTGGAAGTTAGAGCTTGCTCCTGCGGGAGCGTCACTGCTGCGGCAGTGGAAATTAGAAGCTTGCTCCTGCGGGAGCGTCACTGCTGCGGCAGTGGAAGTTGGAGAGAGCTTGCTCCTGCGGGAGCGTCACTGCTGCGGCAGTGGAGGCTTAGAGAGAGCTTGCTCCTGTGGGAGCGTCACTGCTGCGGCAGTGGAATTTAGAAGCTTGCTCCTGCGGGAGCGTCACTGCTGCGGCAGTGAAATTAGAAGCTTGCTCCTGCGGGAGCGTCACTGCTGCGGCAGTGGAAATTAGAAGCTTGCTCCTGCGGGAGCGTCACTGCTGCGGCAGTGGAGGTTGGAGAGAGCTTTTTCCTGCGGGAGCATCACTGCTGCGGCAGTGGAAGTTAGAAGCTTGCTCCTGCGGGAGCGTCACTGCTGCGGCAGTGGAATTAGAAGATGTAATTTAAGATGTAATTCAATTCAATTCCCCTTTCAAGATGGCGGCGCGTGCACACGCAGCGGCTTCTCTCTCTCCCGACGGATCGGCGTTTTTGTGTTTTTCGTCGTGTAAATCACGGTGTTTTTGTACGTCCTTGTCGCGTCCGTTCGTTTGCAAACACAGATACACACGTGAGTTTCTGCTTGAGGTTGGAAAAACTACAGTTTCCAACCCAGACTCGACGCTCGGACAAGAGCTGCGGGACCATGGTCTTCTCCGGAGGACTACTACACTGCCGTCCCTTACTACTGCACCTCTCCCGCAGTGGAAGCGCCACAAACGGGGTGAGAGGAGACAGAAAAGGGGGAAGCGCGGAGGTATTCGTGTCAGACTAGCGGCTAACCCACACAAGCCTGCTATTCCCACCATCATTTTGGCCAACGTTCGCTCGTTGGACAATAAACTGGATGATCTTCGTCTTCTTTGCTCCACTCAGAAGACTGTTAGAGACTGTTGTGTTTTTGTATTCACGGAAACATGGCTCAACAACAGCGTTCCGGACAGCGCCATTCAGCTCGATCGGCTCACATGCCATCGCGCGGACAGAGTGCTCGTCGAGGGAGGTAAGACCCGCGGCGGCGGACTCTGTGTTTACACCAATGATGCGTGGTGCCGCGATGCTGTTGTGGTCTGCAAACACTGCTCACCCCTGGTGGAGTTTATGATTATTAAGTGTCGGCCGTTTTATCTGCCGCGGGAATATACAGCTATTATACTTGTTGCTGTATACATCCCCCCCAGCTCCAACAACAACAAAAGGAGTGAGGCACTTAATGATCTGTATAAACACATCAGTGATCAGCAGACAGCCCACCCGGATGCTTTTCTCATCTTGGCTGGGGATTTCAATCATGCGGACTTAAAGAGTGTGTTTCCAAAAGTTCATCAGCACATTGACTTTCCTACACGTGGAAATAATACTCTGGACTTTGTATATACCACACAGAGAGGTGCTTACAAAGCCCTCCCCCTCCCCCACATTGGTGCTTCAGATCACATCATTGTTATGCTAATGCCAGCATACAGACCACTTGTGAAAGTCACCAAACCAGTCCTGAAGCAGATTCAAGTCTGGCCTGATGGGTCATCAGAGGCTCTTCAAGACTGCTTTGACACCACTGACTGGGACATGTTCAAACAAGCTGCAACTTACAATAACACCACAGACCTCCAGGAGTACTCAGAAACTGTTACTTCTTACATCACCAAGTGCATTGAGGATGTAACAGTCACTAAGTCCATCACACAACATTCCTGGACGTGTATTGAGGGACTGTGCAGAGGAACTCACCGATGTCTTCACAGACATCTTCAACATCTCACTGAGTCAAGCTGTTGTCCCCACCTGCTTCAAAGCGACCACCATCATTCCAGTCCCAAAGAATTCATCTCCATCCGGCTTCAATGACTACCGCCCAGTCGCACTTACCCCCATCCTTATGAAGTGCTTTGAGCGGCTAGTCATGCACCACATTAAATCTGTCCTCCCCCCCTCCCTGGACCCCTACCAATTTGCATACCGGTCAAAACGCTCGACCGATGATGCCATCACCACTGCCATCCACTCAGCACTCACGCACCTGGACAATAAAGACACTTATGTCAGAATGCTGTTCATAGACTTTAGTTCAGCATTCAATACAATCATCCCCCAACAGCTCACTCACAAACTGTCTCAGCTGGGACTCAGCACTTCACTGTGCAACTGGTTGCTGGACTTCCTGACAGGAAGACCTCAGGCAGTACGGGTCGGCAGCAACACTTCCAGCACCATCATCATGAACACTGGAACCCCTCAGGGTTGTGTGTTGAGCCCACTCCTCTTCACTCTGCTTACACACGACTGCACACCCACACACAACAGCAATTTAATAATCAAATTTGCGGACGACACGACTGTAGTTGGTCTCATTAGCAACGGCGATGAGACAAACTTCAGGAGTGAGGTGAGCCGCCTGGCCAGGTGGTGCGGCGACAACAATCTCTCTCTGAACGTGAAGAAGACGAAGGAGATTGTTGTTGACTTCAGAAGAATGCACACCCAGCATGCTCCTCTGACTATCAACGGTGCGACCGTGGAAAGGGTGAGGAGTACCAAATTTCTGGGTGTTCATATCACGGAAGACCTCTCCTGGACCACCAACACCACAGCACTGATTAAGAAATCGCAGCAGCGACTATACTTCCTCCGTAAGCTGAGAAGAGCCGGAGCCTCAGCCCCCATCATGCGCACCTTCTACAGAGGCACCATCGAGAGCATTCTGACCAGCTGCATCACTGTGTGGTACGGCGCCTGCAACGCATCCTGCCGCAAGGCACTGCAGCGCATAGTGAGAGCAGCTGAGAAGATCGTTGGTGTCTCTCTCCCACCCCTCCAGGACATCTATAACACCCGCCTCTCCCGAAAAGCCCTTGCTATTGCTAGGGACCCCACCCACCCATCCCACAGCCTCTTCAGTCTGCTGCCATCAGGGAGGAGACTACGCAGTCTCCAGGCACGGACCAACAGACTGAAGGACAGCTTCATACCCCAAGCTGTCAGGGCATTGAACTCTCTCCCGACTCTGCCACCTCTCCCCTCTTCTGCACCAAGGACCTGATCTCTGAATCCCCCCCCCCACCCCCTACCCACCATCAGTTATTCTCTTATTCATCCACCTCATTATGTTGTCCTTGCATTTCTCTCCTATTACATTTGCACTGCCTTAATTTGTAATTTGCACTATTACTATTTACTATTGTTTGCACTATTTGCCATCGCCACTTTACCTCCATAACTCACTTTATCCATCTAGTTTAATTTTATTGTATTTTATCTTCATCTTCTGTTGTTGTTGTTGTTGTTACTGTTACTGTTAAATTATTGTTGTTGTTAACTGTATTCGCCTTGGGTCTGAGAGTAACGGAATTTCAATTCTCTATATGTATGCACTGTATGTATTGCAGAATTGACAATAAAGCTGACTTTGACTTTGACTTTTGACTTTGAGAAGCTTGCTCCTGCGGGAGAGCTTGCTCCTGCGGGAGCGTCACTGCTGCGGCAGTGGGAGTTTAGAGGGCGCAGGCTCCTGCGGGAGCGTCACTGCCGCGGCAGTGGGAGTTTAGAGGGCGCAGGCTCCTGCGGGAGTGCTAATCTGTGGAGATGGAAAGGTAGGATCGCAAGGTTGGTCAAGAGGAACTGGTGCTTTAGCTGATGAGGGTTTGGTGGGCTTGTTTAATGAGTGATCTATCTGACCTGATGTAGCTCTTGAAAGCCTCTGATGACCAGCGGCCCAGAGCTTGGATCTGATGTTGGGAAAGGCCTTTTTGAGCGGCCGTGGTTGCTGGGCCTATGCGGAAGGAATGGCTGGAAAAATGTTCTGACGGGAAACCGGTTTGGAGTAATGTGGCTTTAAGGAATTTCTGGAACCAAAAGCGTGTAATGGGGCGGTTGGAATCGTCTATGAAGAGTGGGTCGGATGGAAGTTTGGCCTGAGATTTCCTGCGATGGAGGTAAGCTAAGAGGGTTTGGTAAGGTTGGATTGGTGACGGGAGATTGAATATGTAGATGAAGTGGCCTTTTTTGGTCTGATCAGTCTTGCTTCGTTTGATGAAGTAAGAAATTGTTTCATCGTACACTACTGATAAATCGGAAATTGTGGGATGCAATGATGGGTTGAAGCTGGATGTGGTGGTGAGCTCTGAGCATCTGAGGAAACCAAAAAAGGCCAGTATGAACATAGCGTCGAGGGTGCGGGAAGTGTTGATGGAGTGGAAACCTCTGCGGAGGGTGGAGATGCATTTGGAAAGTATTTCTAGAGTTATAGGTTGCCTGGGGTCTGGGTTTTTAGGTTGGGTTCTCTGGATGCCTTTTATGAGTAGCGATGTCTGGGAATTGGCTATTTCTGAGGAGGGTGAGCCGAGAATTAGTTTGTGGAAAAACTGTAACCCGCTTAGATAACCTTTAATGGAGTTGGCTCGGAGGTTCTTAGTGTTGTAAAGGTGGGATATGAATGAGGTGATGGTGAGCAGGGAAAAGTCGGGGAAAAGCAGGTTGTAAATGGAATGGAAGGTTTTGAAGCTCTTCCATGCGGTTAGATATGAATGGAGGGTTCGAAGGGAAACCGCTTGGAGGATTGTGTTTCGTGAGGTGTCAAGGAGTTTATTAAGAGGATGGTTTATGGGAATATTAGTTCTGAATAGTGAGGAACTTGGGTTGGGAATGGGTCCGCTTCTGGTGCCAGCAGCTTGAATTTCTGAAAAGCAAAACGAGAGAGAGAGTCTGCTATTTGGTTTTTTGCTCCGGGGACATGTTTTGCGATCATGATAAATTGGCTGCAGGCTGAGATCCAAGTGAGGCGTCTGAGGAAAGGCATGAGTGCAGAGGAATGTGAACGGCCTTTGTTAATGCAATGTACGGTGGCTTCATTGTCGCAATGTACTAAAATGCTATTAGCAGACCATTCTTTCCCCCACAGGAAGGCGGCTATTACCAGGGGGTACAGCTCGAACAGTGCTGAGGAAAATGACTGTTGCCAAGTGTCTAGCAGCTGGGGTGGCCATGTAGACGCGAACCACCGGCCCTGGTAATAGCCCCCAAAACCGATAGAGGGTGCTGCATCTGTGAACAATTGAATGTCCACGGGGAGAGAGACTAGATTATTGTAAAAAAAAGAGATGCCGTTCCATTGTTTGAGGAAGAGTGTCCAAAGGCTGAGCTCATTACAACACGAACTGGTTAACGTGAGTTGGTCCTCGAGAGCGTGCACGGACGATGCTAGAGAGAGGAGATGGGAGATGAATGAGCGGCCTTGCGGGATTATACGCATCGCGAAATTAAGGTGGCCGAGCAGAGATAGTAGTTCGCGTTTTGAACACTTTGGGTTGTCTAGGAGGTTTGAAGCGATCAGAATAATCCTGTCAATTTTCTCTTTGGGTAGTGCTGCTTGGAATTTCTCTGAATTTAGGTTAATGCCCAGAAATTCAATTGATGTGGCTGGGCCCATAGTTTTCTCTTGGGCGATTGGGATTCCGAGCTCGCTGAAGACTTTTTGAACGGTGAGTAAATGGGCGGCTGGGATTGCGTCGGGGGGCGAGATGATTAGGAAATCGTCGAGCAGGTGAATAATGTAAGGGATTTCGTGGTTGTTAGAAAGGATCCAACAAATCGCTTCTGATAGCATGTCAAACATTTTTGGGCTGCTTTTGCACCCGAAAGTTAGGCGGACGGCGAAGTAGAACTTGTTACGCCAACGCACTCCGAATAAATGCCAGAAATCCGGGTGGATGGGCATTACTTTGAACGCTGAAGTGATGTTGATTTTAGCGAGCCAAGCGTTGCGACCAGCGTTTTTAATCAGGGTGATAGCTTGATCTATGTTATGGTAATGGAGAGAGTACTCTTCTAGAGGAATCAGACTGTTTATGCTAGGGTGCGGGGAATTGTGTGGGGCTGAGAGGTCGACTATTAGACGTTTTTTACCTGAAAATTTCCTGGTGGCCACGCCGATAGGGCTGATACGGAAATGTGCGAAAGGTGGGGCGTTAAAAGGACCGATCATGAAACCTGAGTCGATCTCTTTTTTGATCAGGTTGTCCACTATGTCGGGTTCGGCGAGGGCGGATTGGAGGTTATCGCAAATTATATTTTGGGTGGGCAGGCTTTCGACGCCGGGTTTAAAGCCGTGCTCGAGACCGGACAGGAGGAAAACTTTAAAATTGGTGTCAGGGTGCATGGATAATTCTACGGCTAAATGAGAGATGTTCACGGGAGTCGATAAGTATTTTGATACGTCTTTATTTTGAGAACTTCTCACGGGGCAAATGATGCGGGCGTGGGCACCGCCACAATAATTGCATACATGCAGGAAACGACAGCGCTGTCTTGTGCACTTTCCTGTGTTGAAGTTGCCGCAGACTTGGCTTCTGGAAGTGAAGTTGTTTCTCCGAAAGGCGTTTGAGGCGGAGGGATTGGAGTTTGTATAGGCTTGCCGCGGGACGTAGCTTGTAGATTTCGATTGTGGTGACTCGGAGCTGTGAAGAGGTTTTGAAAGAGGGCAGGCTGAGGTGTTGTGTGACAAAGACCTACACTCCGCGCATGAAATGTTGCTGCAGCCTAAAAACACTCTGTTGTGTAATTCCGTATCCAGAGCGCCCCAGTAGGGGCACTGGTTCCACTGGGCTACTCGAACTGCACATTTGGCAGAAAACAGTTTGTGGTATGTGTAAAAATGTGTCCCTCCGTATGATAGTGCGAGTTCTGCTATTATCGCGAGATAATCATTCAATTCTCGTCTCCTGTGGGGTAGAGCGGCACATATGACGTCACTGTAGCGGCTGAAAGCTAAGCAAAACTCGGCAAAGGAAAGAGTGCGGGATGTGTTATGAGGAGGGTTTTTTAAAGTGACTGAAAAATCGCCGCAGTCGATTTGGCGATCTGGTGTGGGAGGCGGAAGTAAAGACAGTAAGGATGACAAGTCGATGTCTGTACCTGCGAGGATCTGTGCTCGGATGTTGTTGGCTACAGGGGGCGGATCAAAAACTGGGGCGTTTGGTGGAATAGCCAGCGGAGTAGCGGAAAGCAAGGTGAAAGTAGATTTAGTTTGAGAGAGGGCAATAGGAGGAGAAGCAGCGGGGGCCGCAAGCGGAGGCAGCCTCGCGCTTAGGACGGCCCCTGAGGCTTGGGGAGGAGCGGGTAGGTTAGAAGGAGGAAGAGTTGGGGGAAAAAGGAGGGGAGTCTGGGCCTGCACCGCTAACGGAGGCAGCCTCACGTTAGGATTGGATGAGGGGGCTGCAGGCCAGACGTAAGGGAGAGAGTTAGAGAGGGGAATGCATTGGTGAGGCTGAGCTTGTATTGCTGGCGGAGGCGAGCTCGCGCTTGGAGGATAGCGAATATTGATAGAGGCTGGCTGGGGAGATCCGAAGTGTCGCTCAGCTGTGAGGAGGGGCGAGCTGGGCCTGGCGGCGGCGGAACCCGGCGCGCGACCCAGACTTGCAGAGGGCCTGCTGCTGCGGTGAGATGGGGATTTTGGAGAGCGTGGTTTTGATGAAATCCGGGTTTTTCTTGTTTTCTTTGAGGTTTTTTGAGGGGAAGAAGTTGACTGAAGAGAGACGAATAATTGGTATAAATCGTCTTTCCTCGCGTTGCTGGGGATTCGGACGCTGGCGTTGGATAAAGCTTGTCTCAATCCTAACACGGTCCATTTCTCTATGGCCGGAACCGATGAGTGAGCTGAAGTGGCAGAGGACACTGAAGATGAGGAAGATTGATGCCTTGAAGGTGGGGGTGAGGGCAAGCCTCGGCGTCGTGGGGTTCGGGAAGCGGCGCGGCTGGGCCGGCGACCGCGCGGTGTAGTTGGCTGCTCGGCTGCAGAATTTAATTGAGCGTGAGTGCTCATGGCATCGGCGGAATGCGATGGAGAAACCGGAGCGAAGAGAAGATCGTCGTCAGACGGGTAGAGCTGAATCTCGGACATTGCTGCAAAGGCGTGGCGGAAGCCGACGAAGATGCCGAAAATGTCAGAGCTGTAGGTGAGTCAAATATGTCTATATATACGTACTTCCTCTCCTGCTGATAGGATGAGGAGTAATTGCTGATGACGTGTTGATTGTGTTAATCATTTGAACGTGCTCCTCCCGAACTTTGTTAATAAAACATCATTTGGTGAAAGTGCGAGGAGACAAAGCCAGGCCGAACGGAAGAACCTGATACTGATAAGCCTTTCCCCCAAAGGCAAATCTGAGGAACTTCCGATGCTGAGGGAGGATGGAGACGTGGAAATACGCGTCCTTGAGATCTATCGAGACAAACCAGTCCTCGGACCTGATTTGAGCTACGATCTGTTTCAGAGTTAATATTCTGAATTTCAGTCGCCTGACGGAATCGTTCAGCATGCGAAGAAATAGGGCGTAAGCCTCCATCCTTTTTGGGAACGATGAAGTACCGGCTGTAAAAGCCTGATTCTCTGGCTGAGAGGGGTACATATTCTATGGCCTCTTTCCTCAGCAATGAGTCGACTTCTCGTTCCATGACCAAAGCCTGCTCGGGGTTCACCAGTGTTGGTAGCACACCCGAAATCCCAGGAGGATGAACTCGGAACTGAATAACGTATCCTTCTGATACGGTACGCAGGACCCACTGAGAGATTCTCTGGGAGGCGCTGCCATGCCGCCAGGAAATCTACTAGGGGTATCAGTCTCTTGAGACCGACCTCTGGACAGATACATTTTTTCACCCCGGAAGCCCTGGCCGAAACCAGAGAGCCGCTGGGGCGGATGCTCTAGGACCCTCCTCGGAGGGGGCAACCTGCCCAGCGCGGCCCGTGAGGAGCACGACTGGACAGGACTGCCCGCGCTGAGCATGGCCCGGGCCCCTCGAGACACCGGGCCAACCACCACGCTTACAGGGCACTGGTCTACCCCTCGAGGAAGACCAGTGCTGCCGGGCCTCTTGCTCTTAGCCTTCTTGGCCTGGAGGACAGTCCTCAGATCTGTCCTCTTGCCAGAAGGCTGCGGCTGAGCGCGTCAACCTGGACCACCACCCAACTGAGGAGGTTGGCGGGAAGCAACGTTCTGCCGCTGAGCAGCGCGGTGGGAGAAGCTGCTGCTGGGCTGAGGCTGGCTCGCAGACCCAGCTGCCCGAGAGCGGCGGGGGAGAATTTTTCTAAATGCCACCTCCTGCTTAGCAGCCTCCTGGAACCTCTCGACGGCCATCTTGACAGCATCGCCGAAGAGGCCAGGAGGTGTAAGAGGGGTGTCAATAAGGATATTTTTATCCTTCTCTCTCAAAGTAGTCAGGTTGGGCCACAGGTGTCTTTCTGTGGCCACCAGGGCTGCCATGGCTCGGCCGATGGAACTGGCCGTTTCCCTAGCAGCCCGCAGAGAGAGATCGGTGGCCCTACGCAGCTCGGCTACTGCTTCAGGGCCAATTCCCCCGCCCTCATCGAGGTCTGAGAGAAACTCCGCCTGGTAGGCTTGCAGCAGTGACAACGTGTGCAGGTACGCTGCAGCCTGACCAGCCGCGGAGTACGTTTGGTGGGTTTTAAGGGGCGGCGATGAATGGGGGGCGAGGTAGTTAGCCAGCGCTTCCTCCACTCTAGGCATCGCCCCATAGCCACGCTCCTTGGCTCCCACGAGGGTAGCATAGTTAGCGGAAACGCTGCTATGAACCCTGTAGGAGGCGGGCCGCTTCCACGACCTCGACACCTCGGTGTGGAGGTCTGGGAATAACGGCAAACCCCAGCGCTGAGGTTGCACTTGAGCAGGCAGGTAACGCTCGTCCAGTCGACTCTTAGGACGAGCATCCCTGGGCTCAGCTGGCCACTCGAGACTGAGCCTCGCCGTTGCCCGAGTAACAACCTCGAGCAGCTCCTCGAACGCGGGTGAGGCTGATGGCGGTTCAGCCTTATCCACTTCGATGCTGACAATATCCACCTCCAGCTCCTCAGAACTGGAGAGGTTCAGCAACGCGTCGTCACCCAGGTCGGAAGTAATCACCGCATGGTGCGCTTCCGAGTCCTGAGTGAGAGCAGACTCAGCAGGTAAGGGAGGAGAAAAGGCGCCACTGATATACTCACTGCGTGCTGATATACTCCTGGCTCATGACGTCACCCTTGGCGACGTGCATTCGCACACCTGGTTTCAATTGCGCTTCAAGAGACAATCATGCTAAGGCGTTCCCATATGCATTCGGCGCAGTGTTGAGTTCCCTTGACAGGGAACTGATCATATCCAATCATAACTGATCATAACAATCATAACTGATCATAACTGATCATAACAATTATACCCAATCATATCAAATCATAACAATAATATACAATCAAAACTGATCATATCCAATCATAACTGATCATAACAATTATACCCAATCACAACAATCATAACCAATCATAACCAATAATAACTGATCATAACAATTATACCCAATCATAACAATCATAACAATCATAACTGATCATAACTGATCATAACTGATCATAACAATCATAAATCATAACAATCATATCCAATCATAACTGATTATATCCAATCATAACTGATCATAACAATCATATCAAATCATAACAATCATACAAATCATATCCAATCATAACTGATCATAACAATTATAACTGATCATTACAATCATACCAGATCATAACAATAGTATCAATCATATCAAATCATAACAATCATATACAATCATAACTGATCATAACTGATCATAACAATTATACCTAATCATAACAATAATATCAATCATATCAAATCATAACAATCATATACAATCATAACTGATCATGACAATTATACCTAATCATAACAATAATATCAATCATATCAAATCATAACAATCATATACAATTATAACTGATCATAACTGATCATAACAATTATACCCAATCATAACAATAATATCAATCATATCAAATCATAACAATCATATACAATCATAACTGATCATAACAATCATACCAGATCATAACAATCATTTCAATCATATCAAATCATAACGATCATAACTGATCATAACAATCATAACAATCATAACAATCATAATGTCAGGATTCCGGGCTGATCAGCTGAGTTCTTTCTGATTACCATGTGCTTTTGTTTGTCATGTCTTTTCCCTTCCCCCTCGTTTCCTTTTTATCTGCTCATTTACCTCACCTGTTGTCTCGTTATCTTCCTAGTCTGTTGCCCTATTTAATTCCCCTGTTGGGTGCTATTCGCTGCCAGTTTGTTCGGGTGTTTTTATGCTGACATTTCTCAGTTTATTGTCTTTTGTTGATTTCCTTCAGGATTCCAGTTTTGCTAGTCTTCGGATCTCGTTCTGTTTTCCTGACCGGTTCTTTGGATCCTCCAGCACTTTTAGTTTCTCCTCTGGCTTCTGTGCACGTGTTTTTGCCTAAAGAACTCTTATTTTCATACCAGAGATTGACTTTGTTTTTTACGAGTTTTGGCTGGAGTTTTTTCTGTTTTTGCTGTTTGCAAATAAACATTTTTGCCTGCAATTGGATCCTCTCTCAGTTACTACCCCTAACACATAACTGATCATAACAATCATAACTGATCATAACAATTATATCCAATCATAACAATCATAACTGATCATAACAATCATAACTGATCATAACAATCATACCAGATCATAACAATCATTTCAATCATATCAAATCATAACAATCATAACAGATCATAACAATCATAACTGATCATAACAATCATAAAAATCATAACTGATCATAACTGATCATAAAAATCATAACAGATCATAACAATTATACCTAATCATAACAATCATAACTGATCAGAGATGATAATAACTGATCATTGTGACAGGTTAACCTGTGCACTATATAATTTAGTTTAGTTTAAGTTTGTTCTCTATGCTTTGTTTTATTTTTGTAATTCGTTACAGTTGTTGTTTTGTTAAATCACCATTTTTCAAGAACAAAAGTTTAGAACACACAATTTATGTGATAGTTACCTTTTATTTTTCCATAAACATTGTTCCAGTTAAACTTCCCAGTTCACACTTTATGCAATCAAACCAATAAGTAAGGTAAAATGGGTTTTTAAAGCAAACGCCACCTCACTTCCTGTGGAAGCTACCATTTGGGTGTAATGTGAGAGGGGGATAATTTAAGAACAGTTGTTTTGTTATTCAATTTGTTGTTAAATTCTTTTGCTATGTTAATGGTTGTTGTATTAGCTTTTGGGGAGTTTAAGTTATGATGTGTTGAGTGTTTATTTAATTTACCAACTTTTTAGTTTGTTCCTATTGGTATTGCTTTGTAGGTGGAGCTTCACCCTATAAATAGGCTCGATTGGATTCATTTAGTAGGCTGTTGCTGGACTCACAGCAGTGTTAAGTCTTGGGCCATTGGGTGTAGCCAAACTAGCACATCGTTGCTGTTTTGTTTCCTTTTTGTACAGTTTTTATTTATTTTTGTTCAGCGTTGTAATTATTTGTGGCACTTCCTAATAAACACCCTGTTTGTATGAGCATTAACTTTTTGGATCAGGACGTCATTTCCTTTTTTTTCACTCTGACTGTTTGGCCTCCCTACAATCATAATAATCATAACAATCATAACTGATCATAACAATCATAACTGAGCATAACAATAATTTCAATCATATCAAATCATAACAATCATAACAATCATAACTGATCATAACAATCATAACTGATCATAACAATCATAAAAATCATAACAATTATACCTAATCATAACAATCATAACTGATCAGAGATGATAATAACTGATCATAATAATCATAACAATCATAACTGATCATAACAATCATAACAACCATAACAATCATAACTGATCATAACAATCATAACAACCATAACTGATAATAACTGATCATAACTGATCATAAAAATCATAACTGATCAGAGCTGATCATGACAACCATAACTGATAATAACTGATCATAACAATCATAACAATCATAACAATCATAACTGATCGTTACAATCATAACAATCATAACTGATTATAACAATCATAACAATCATAACTGATCATTACAATCAGAACAATCATAACTGATCATAACCAATCATAACTGATTATAACAATCATAACTGATCATAACAATCATAACAATCATAACTGATCATTACAATCATAACAATCATAACTGATCATAACAATCATAACTGATCATTACAATCATAACAATCATAACTTATCATAACAATAATAACTTATCATAACAATCATAACTGATCATTACAATCATAACAATCCTAACTGATCATAACAATCATAACTGATCATTACAATCATAACAATCATAACTGATTATAACAATCATAACAATCATAACTGATCATTACAATCAGAACAATCAGAACTGATCATAACAATCATAAAAATCATAACTGATCATAACAATCATAACTGATCATAACTGATCATAACAATCATAACTGATCATAACAATCATAACTGATCATAACTGATCATAACAATCATAAATCATAACAATCATATCCAATCATAACTGATTATATCCAATCATAACTGATCATAACAATCATATCAAATCATAACAATCATACAAATCATATCCAATCATAACTGATCATAACAATTATAACTGATCATTACAATCATACCAGATCATAACAATAGTATCAATCATATCAAATCATAACAATCATATACAATCATAACTGATCATAACTGATCATAACAATTATACCTAATCATAACAATAATATCAATCATATCAAATCATAACAATCATATACAATCATAACTGATCATGACAATTATACCTAATCATAACAATAATATCAATCATATCAAATCATAACAATCATATACAATTATAACTGATCATAACTGATCATAACAATTATACCCAATCATAACAATAATATCAATCATATCAAATCAGAACAATCATATACAATCATAACTGATCATAACAATCATACCAGATCATAACAATAATTTCAATCATATCAAATCATAACAATCATAACAATCATAACAATCATAATGTCAGGATTCCGGGCTGATCAGCTGAGTTCTTTCTGATTACCATGTGCTTTTGTTTGTCATGTCTTTTCCCTTCCCCCTCGTTTCCTTTTTATCTGCTCATTTACCTCACCTGTTGTCTCGTTATCTTCCTAGTCTGTTGCCCTATTTAATTCCCCTGTTGGGTGCTATTCGCTGCCAGTTTGTTCGGGTGTTTTTATGCTGACATTTCTCAGTTTATTGTCTTTTGTTGATTTCCTTCAGGATTCCAGTTTTGCTAGTCTTCGGACCTCGTTCTGTTTTCCTGACCGGTTCTTTGGATCCTCCAGCACTTTTAGTTTCTCCTCTGGCTTCTCTGCACCTGTTTTTGCCTAAAGTACTTTTATTTTCATACCAGAGATTGACTTTGTTTTTTACGAGTTTTGGCTGGAGTTTTTTCTGTTTTTGCTGTTTGCAAATAAACATTTTTGCCTGCAATTGGATCCTCTCTCAGTTACTACCCCTAACACATAACTGATCATAACAATCATAACTGATCATAACAATTATATCCAATCATAACAATCATAACTGATCATAACAATCATAACTGATCATAACAATCATACCAGATCATAACAATCATTTCAATCATATCAAATCATAACAATCATAACAGATCATAACAATCATATCAAATCATAACAGATCATAACAGATCATAACAATCATAACTGATCATAACAATCATAAAAATCATAACTGATCATAACTGATCATAAAAATCATAACAGATCATAACAATTATACCTAATCATAACAATCATAACTGATCAGAGATGATAATAACTGATCATTGTGACAGGTTAACCTGTGCACTATATAATTTAGTTTAGTTTAAGTTTGTTCTCTATGCTTTGTTTTATTTTTGTAATTCGTTACAGTTGTTGTTTTGTTAAATCACCATTTTTCAAGAACAAAAGTTTAGAACACACAATTTATGTGATAGTTACCTTTTATTTTTCCATAAACATTGTTCCAGTTAAACTTCCCAGTTCACACTTTATGCAATCAAACCAATAAGTAAGGTAAAATGGCTTTTTAAAGCAAACGCCACCTCACTTCCTGTGGAAGCTACCATTTGGGTGTAATGTGAGAGGGGGATAATTTAAGAACAGTTGTTTTGTTATTCAATTTGTTGTTAAATTCTTTTGCTATGTTAATGGTTGTTGTATTAGCTTTTGGGGAGTTTAAGTTATGATGTGTTGAGTGTTTATTTAATTTGATTTACCAACTTTTTAGTTTGTTCCTATTGGTATTGCTTTGTAGGTGGAGCTTCACCCTATAAATAGGCTCGATTGGATTCATTTAGTAGGCTGTTGCTGGACTCACAGCAGTGTTAAGTCTTGGGCCATTGGGTGTAGCCAAACTAGCACATCGTTGCTGTTTTGTTTCCTTTTTGTACAGTTTTTATTTATTTTTGTTCAGCGTTGTAATTATTTGTGGCACTTCCTAATAAACACCCTGTTTGTATGAGCATTAACTTTTTGGATCAGGACGTCATTTCCTTTTTTTTCACTCTGACTGTTTGGCCTCCCTACAATCATAATAATCATAACAATCATAACTGATCATAACAATCATAACTGAGCATAACAATAATTTCAATCATATCAAATCATAACAATCATAACAATCATAACTGATCATAACAATCATAACTGATCATAACAATCATAAAAATCATAACTGATCATAACAATTATACCTAATCATAACAATCATAACTGATCAGAGATGATAATAACTGATCATAATAATCATAACAATCATAACTGATCATAACAATCATAACAACCATAACAATCATAACTGATCATAACAATCATAACAACCATAACTGATAATAACTGATCATAACTGATCATAACAATCATAACTGATCAGAGCTGATCATGACAACCATAACTGATAATAACTGATCATAACAATCATAACAATCATAACAATCATAACTGATCGTTACAATCATAACAATCATAACTGATTATAACAATCATAACAATCATAACTGATCATTACAATCAGAACAATCATAACTGATCATAACCAATCATAACTGATTATAACAATCATAACTGATCATAACAATCATAACAATCATAACTGATCATTAAAATCATAACAATCATAACTGATCATAACAATCATAACTGATCATTACAATCATAACAATCATAACTTATCATAACAATAATAACTTATCATAACAATCATAACTGATCATTACAATCATAACAATCCTAACTGATCATAACAATCATAACTGATCATTACAATCATAACAATCATAACTGATTATAACAATCATAACAATCATAACTGATCATTACAATCAGAACAATCAGAACTGATCATAACAATCCTAACAATCCTAACTGATCATAACAATCATAACTGATCATAACAATCATAAAAATCATAACTGATCATAACAATTATACCTAATCATAACAATCATAACTGATCAAAGATGATAATAACTGATCATAATAATCATAACAATCATAACTGATCATAACAATCATAACAATCATAACAACCATAACAATCATAACTGATCATAACAATCATAAAAACCATAACTGATCATAACTGATCATAACTGATCATAACAATCATAACAATCATAACTGATCAGAGCTGATCATAACAACCATAACTGATAATAACTGATCATAACAATCATAACAATCATAACAACCATAACTGATAATAACTGATCATAACTGATCATAACAATCATAACAATCATAACTGATCAGAGCTGATCATAACAATCATAACAATCATAACTGATCATAACTGATCATAACAATCATAACAACCATAACTGATAATAACTGATCATAACTGATCATAACAATCATAACAATCATAACTGATCAGAGCTGATCATAACAACCATAACTGATAATAACTGATCATAACAATCATAACTGATCATAACAATTATAACAACCATAACTGATAATAACTGATCATAACAATCATAACTGATCATAACAATCATAACAATCATAACTGATCGTTAAAATCATAACAATCATAACTGATTATAACAATCATAACAATCATAACTGATCATTACAATCATAACAATCATAACTGATCATAACCAATCATAACTGATTATAACAATCATAACTGATCATAACAATCATAACAATCATAACTGATCATTACAATCATAACAATCATAACTGATCATAACAATCATAACTGATCATTACAATCATAACAATCATAACTGATCATAACAATCATAACAATCATAACAATAATAACTGATTATAACAATCATAACAATCATAACTGATCATTACAATCATAACAATCATAACTGATCATAACAATCATAACTGATCATTACAATCATAACAATCATAACTGATTATAACAATCATAACAATCATAACTGATCATTACAATCATAACAATCATAACTGATCATAACAATCATAACAATCATAACTGATCATAACAATCATAACAATCATAACTGATCATAAAAATCATAACTGATCATAACTGATAATAACAATCATAACAATCATAACTGATCATAACAATCATAACTGATCATAACAATCATAAAAATCATAACTGATCATAACAATTATACCTAATCATAACAATCATAACTGATCAAAGATGATAATAACTGATCATAATAATCATAACAATCATAACTGATCATAACAATCATAACAATCATAACAACCATAACAATCATAACTGATCATAACAATCAGAAAAACCATAACTGATCATAACTGATCATAACTGATCATAACAATCATAACAATCATAACTGATCAGAGCTGATCATAACAACCATAACTGATAATAACTGATCATAACAATCATAACTGATCATAACTGATCATAACAATCATAACAACCATAACTGATAATAACTGATCATAACTGATCATAACAATCATAACAATCATAACTGATCAGAGCTGATCATAACAACCATAACTGATAATAACTGATCATAACAATCATAACTGATCATAACAATTATAACAACCATAACTGATAATAACTGATCATAACAATCATAACTGATCATAACAATCATAACAATCATAACTGATCGTTAAAATCATAACAATCATAACTGATTATAACAATCATAACAATCATAACTGATCATTACAATCATAACAATCATAACTGATCATAACCAATCATAACTGATTATAACAATCATAACTGATCATAACAATCATAACTGATCATTACAATCATAACAATCATAACTGATCATAACAATCATAACTGATCATTACAATCATAACAATCATAACTGATCATAACAATCATAACAATCATAACAATAATAACTGATTATAACAATCATAACAATCATAACTGATCATTACAATCATAACAATCATAACTGATCATAACAATCATAACTGATCATTACAATCATAACAATCATAACTGATTATAACAATCATAACAATCATAACTGATCATTACAATCATAACAATCATAACTGATCATAACAATCATAACAATCATAACTGATCATAACAATCATAACAATCATAACAATCATAACTGATCATAAAAATCATAACTGATCATAACTGATCATAACAATCATAACTGATCATAACAATCATAACTGAGCATAACAATCATTTCAATAATATCAAATCATAACAAT
>JAWRVZ010000328.1:160000-200000 GCA_037043235.1 Rhodeus uyekii
ACGCATCCTTCGCAACGCAACGCATCGCAGGGCTGGGCATCGAGAGTCGTGATCAGATGTGAAATGACTGCACTTTATAGATGAGTTATTGCGTGAAGAACAGCTTCCATTAAACGGATACACACGCGTTTCTTTCTCCACTGTTGACGTGCAGCTTCAGGAGATTCGCGTGTTTGTCCGTTTCAAGCTTGTGCTGCGACGTTTTACCGTCATGTTCAGATGTTCAGAGGAATCGCTGAGAAGAATCAAAATATCGACTCCCGTTTCTCGATACCCAACCCTAAAACATCCAGCTGTTGATGTGCTCATCGCAAACCTCAGCGATTGACCTCTGGCCCTTGGGTTTGAGCGCTGATCCCACCTGACCTCCAGCGCACACACACACACACAGATCAGGAGTGAAGGGTTTCTCCTGGGTCAGGTGTGTGTCAGCAGCACAGACGGCGTTAAACACACACACACACACATCCTGATAACTACACTTCTGTGATCTGAGACACACACCCCGTCACACACTGTTCTGCCCGGATCAGATTCACACGTGTGTTTTGGATGAAGAAAATGAAGTGTGTTTTAGGACCGTTAAGTGTTATTTGGGATGAAGCCGTATTTAACATCATATCCTGTTCTCTGAAAGCGTTGTTGTTGTTGAAGGCGCTGAATGCAGGATTATGAACCGTTTTCATGGCAGATTGGCACTTCTTTCCTCTTTGTTGCTGTAGTGTAAAGATTGTCATCGTTATCATAAAGTGGAAGTAATATAATTAACAAATGTAAATGGCATTATTCTTGATCTTGATGGTCCTGAAACTGCTTCATCTTCTTTATGCAAATGGTTTATATTTTTGAGCGTTTCTGTGACATCCAGATTATATTACACTCACACTCATGCTTTTATCCAGTTTATTATTCAAGAAACACATTGAATCAGTTCTTGCTTTCCCTGGGATTGAACCCATGACTTTGATGTTGCAAGCGCTGCTCTGACACACAGGAAAGCTGTAGATATTAAAGATATCTAGACGTCTATAACACATAGGATAATGAAATATAATTGCTTGTGAAATTAAAAAATATCTAGTAGCATAGAAAAATAAATCCTTAACTTCCCAAATAAATCTCCACACTTTAAACCCGTTGAATGTGTGTGTAGACGAGCTGACGGCTGTAGATGCAGAGGACACACTCTTCCACAGGAAACACGTAACACGTTCACAAGGCCATGCGCGTCTCGTCCTGCACTCCTCCATCACTCTCTCTTTATCCTCCCAGAATCCCCAACCTTAAAACTCGTGCAAGTCAATGTGAAACCAGTCAGAAACCTTCTGAAAGCGGTCATGACATGTTCCATTAAATCATCCTGCTCATTATAACTCGGGCATTTATTTAGTCAAGCTCCAGAGACAGTCTGTGACGTCACACTGTCAGCTTCATTTGCATATGCCCGCCTCCATAGCGAGAGCTGGCCCAATAGCTGCACAGCATGGCCCCACAGGCTCCGCCCACCGGAAATGAAAACATCTTTACCTTTTATCAGTGAACCTCTGTGAGTAAAGCGCGCGTGTCATGAACGCTTCAATCTCAAGCCCTGGTTTCACAGCTGAAGTGCACGTGATTGTTCGTCACTGATGGTGTAACCGCTGTCTTTGGGCAGGAGTGTGCAAACTCGTATCGCTCAATCCTCTCTCACACACACACACACACACACACACAACAGCACAAACACTCGGAGCCAGAGACTGTTAATGAGACTATTGAACACAGCACAGGTTTCACAGGTTTCCCTCTCAAGCGTGTGCGGTTCTCCTGCAGTTCTGCGGGCTGCTGCGGGGCAGACGTCCTCCGCCGGCTCAGAACAGCCCCGGCCTGCAGGTGGCGCTGTGGAGCAGACAGGTGCAGCACTGCATGGCCTGCCACCAGCTCTGGCAGTTCAAGGGCTCCATGCTGGCTTTGGCCATCATCACTTTGGAGTTGGAGAAGCTGACGCCTGATTGGTTCTCTGATTTCACCGTCCTGCTGAGGCAAGCACAGGTACAGTGAAGCAGCGCAGCCGTTACACTTCAGCACCAGATTCAACTCAACTAGCTGGAAATAAGCTGTCAGTTCTTTCATAGATTCACTTATTTACATTATCAGACGCTTGTATCATTGCATTCAAGAAACACATTAACATTCTGATCAGTTCTTGCTTTCCCTGGGAATCGAACCCATGACCTTGATGTTGCAAGCGCTGCTCTCTACTGTTAGACACACAGGAAAGCTTTATTTTGCCAAGCCTTAAATAAAAAACGAGTGCTGTCAAAATAAGCCTGTCAGTGCATGCGCTTTCATTTGCTCGTCTGTTTTCTTTCATTACTTGCGTTATGATATATATTCATGCTAACCCTTTAAAACATTCACCGAATGATGCCATTAATCAAGCATTCAACATATAGACTGTGTTTATGCTCTTTCTACATTATTACAATATACAAATCAATTAAAATCTGTTCAGTTTAATCACGGAAGCAGTGTGTTTTTGATCGACAGCACTAATATAACACTAAATGGCTCATTCTGAGTGAACCGCGTTTCTGCTCCAGCTCGTTGGTGAAATGGAAGCGTTCACTCGTTGTCTGTAATGAATGTCGTGATGATCGCATGCTCTTCCTGTCGTGTAGCGTCACGTGATCACGCCGTTTCACCGAGGACAGGATTCAGCTCACAACGGATCTTCTGTGTGTTAACGTGTGATTAATCTTCTGTTTAACGGTTTCTGCACGTCTCAAACTCAACCCGTTATGCATTAAGTGTTGCATGCAGTGCAGAAATTATTTCTTTAATTCTTTAATGTCGCCGAACCCTAATATCTCGAGCAAAAATCACAGACAAAGTCGTCACGTCACATGGTTATCTCGTGAGTCATGAGTTTGCGTTGCACGTGGGTCGCGGTCCATGTGCTCGCTCCGTCAGTGACGCTTCACTCACTGCAGGACTCTCTGAACTGAAAGCACATTCACGTTCTTATGAGAGCTGCCGGGTCGAACCCCCATCCCAAAGCCTCATCCGCTTCTGTGTGCACATAAAGCCCGCTCTGATTTGATTGGTCTTCTCAAATATTTCGTCATTGGTCAGTAACGAACAATGAGTATGAAGCTTAGATAAACAAACACACACACACACACATCCTGCTTCTGTTCTGACGTGCGCTCTGCTCAGCGCCGCTGCGGATTGAAGGTTATTAAAAGACGTAACGAAGCTGAATTTGTTGAGAAAGCATATTAGACAGGCAGAACGCAAGAAAGTCTGCAATCTAGTACAGCGTGATGACCTCACAAATATGTTATGATTGTTTCCGCTGTGAGTGAAATAGTGTTTGCAATGTTGGAGAATGTAATGAAAGGTTTGTATGGAGAATCTAAGTTTTTTTTATTGTATACTAGTAAATCTTTGCTGTTAGTTGGTGCACATATGCCTTTTGTTGTTAGCAAACATATACAGTGTGTGTGGGCAGATGACAAATAAGGGTGAAACGGCTTTTCTTTTTTTCTAAATTGCTTGAGAATTGAATGCATTTGTAAAGTTAAAATACTGTTGTTTTTGAAACTGTTAGAGGTTAGGAGATTTTTTTTTTCTCATGTAATTTATTAAGCCTTTTTTCTCAGTGCGAGGCAAATTGTGTCCTGCGGTGTGACATGACATTACTATAAAATTCTAATATTTAAATATTATTCTTTTCAAATAAAAATCAGGTAAAATCGTTGGAAGTGATGTCACACCACAGGACATTGCGTCACACCACAGGACGAAATGAGACACTGTATGAAGAATTTATGGTGAAATTGAATTGAATACTTTTGTAACAAACAAATTCATTTGCATCTCTATTTGAATATTAATGAAAGTGCAACATATCAGTACAATCTTATTACTTAGTGTATGAATTTCAACCAAAATGTTAATTATTCAGTATGTCTTGTTCACTATGTTTTTAGAGGCGTCAAATCAGACCCAGTCAAAAAGACCATTCGTTTCTATTTTTAACTTAAAAGGCTAAGTTTGTATAAGTTATTATACAAATATATGTATAATAATATAGGTAAATATATAATTTTTTTTTTTTTAAACAGACGAGAATCTAGCTAGACATCTGACTTAATCATGTCACACTACAGGACGGGGTGTCACACCACAGGACTTTTTCACCTTGGCAACCCTTTTGAGTCATTTCTATACATGACTGAGCTTGGACATTACAGTAACTGAATAAGTTCATTGTCTTAAATCTGAATATGATTTTTATTTTATTTATATAATTTTTTTCTCGAACTAGATCAGTCACACCACAGGACTATCAAAAATGGACACGTTCATGGTCTGACAGAAATGATGAAATTTATCAAATTGATAAGAGATTAACAGTCACCTTTTAACCTCTATAGCACACCCAAACATCTGGGGGATTTCCTGGTAGGGGGGTTGACTAAAATACCCCTATGGCTGGCCATGTAACTGCCAGTACAAAAATCTAATATCCTGTGTCACACTGCAGGACAGCATTTGTGTTTCAAAACTAAATGTACTGTAGTGTAAATATTATTTTAGTCATCAATGTTAGTCACACCGCAGGACATTTTGCTATTCATCTTGAAATATGAACACCACAAAATACATTTTACGTCACAAAATCATAATGTTGAAATAAAATGTTCTATGCCGCACTGGCATGTGTTGTTTTAGTTGAGAAATGCAGTTCAGTAAACATTTACACTTAATTACAGAAAAAAACATGCGTCACGTCATCTGGCCATTTACATTTTTATAGCATGTCGATCGCTTCATCAAATAAGTTGATATATTGGCTGTTGGTTATCTCAATCATCGGTTATCTCGATGCTTTTTTGCAACCCCCGAGGCCGTTGAGATAACCGAACTCCACTGTATCTAAACGCCTCTTAAATCAAGATTGTCTTAGAAACATCCTGAAAAACTGCACAAAATTGAGTGGTTTTATCATTAACTCACCGACAGATTTAACTTCTCTTCTGAGGCCATGAGCGAGCGTGAAAGCGCATGTAGAGTGATCTCAGAGACGCACCAGTGAAACGCAACACTGCCACTGCATTTAATAACGGCTTCACTCTTGAGTCATTGAGATTTAAAGGAGAGGGAATATGTCCACAAATGAACCAGATGTCAATTTAATGACTTTTAAAGTTTCTGAAAAGAAATCTCTTTTTAACAAAGCTATCATGTGGCGCAGACTTTAGCATCGTGCGCACAAATCACTTTTAGGACCGAATTTCCATTTGTGGATCAGCAGCAACTCAATAACTCTTTCCAGAGCTGTAGTTTATGCATGTCTGCCTTAATTTGAGCACATTTGTTTTATTAATGCACATTTAAGATTTAGCATCTCTGCATCCTCCTAACCCCAGGTCGCTGTCTGCTCCGCTTTCCCTCACATGGGTGTTTGTGTTTGCTCTAGATGGACAGCGGCGAGTTCATCTGCTGCAAGGAGATGGTGGACGAGTATCTCAGCGGCGTCCAGCGCTCTGTCCCCACCAACACCATCTACATCCTAGACGCCGCCAGCATGCTGGTGTTCAGAGGACAGGACGTGCAGGATGGGGAGCGGAGGACGAGAGGACAGAGAGGGGAGGACGGGGACGGTCTGCGGTGTCCTGATGAGGAGGACACGTCCATGAAAGCAGCGAAACACGGCCTGCAGGATGGGATCTCGTCCTGTCCTCCTCTACTCAATAAGCTAACAGATCAATGATGGACGAGACACTTTTCCATTCCTTCTATGAAGCACTTTCATTATATTTGACTTTTCTTATTACTTATTTTTGTACTTTGCTTTTTATATTCATGTGACATATACGGAAGGATAATTGAGCTGAAATCTTTTTGTTGGTTAATTCCTTAACAAAGTTATGCTTTATGGTATTCATGTGGATATTCTGGAAAGGTCTTTGTAGGATTCATGTGAAGAGGAAGTGGTTTTTATTTATCTTTCAGTTTTTATCCAGAAACGCCTCATCCCAAGCTTTTTAAAGGCAGCTACAGATCTCAAGTTTCTCTTAAACGAAACATGGACATTTGATTTTCTGAACGGGACCTTTTTGTAAACGGCAGCTTTATGTTTTTCTGTGCAATAAACACTGTGATCTGAGTGCCATTACAGCAGCAGTTTGACAGAAATATCATCATGCTCCTCTTATTCCAGCTCACAAATAAAACATGTGTGGATCAAATGAATACAGGTTTGAAATAACATGAGGGACAGTTTAATGTGGAGTAAAATAACCTTTTCAGTAAACAAATGTGACCCTTATAAAAATATAAATATACTCACAGCTGTTCAAATGTCTGCAGTTAGTAAGAGTTTTGTTGGAAGAGATTCAGAAAGGTTGCGTTGATCAGAACTGACAGTAAAACTGTTTCAATATCAATGGGATGCGGCTTTATTTCCCCTCAGAGCGATGAATAAACACATGCAGTCCATCCATCCCAGAGCCAGTGCCTTCATATTCGCATTATATACGGCCAGACTCTTCTCATTATAAACATTCAACTCTTCTCTGCTCATTCAATACATAAAACATTAGCCTTTATGTATTTAGTGTATCTTGAGTAAAATAAACGCTTTCCTTACCATTGCATTGCAAACAAGCGGAGAAGCGTCGGTTGGCATGACGACAGAGACTCTTCGAACTGTCAGTCAATGACGGAAGAGCTTTAGTCACGAGCGCTTTTAAACGCGTTTCATTGGGTAAAAACACAGACGGACGGTGACGAACTCGTGAAGCCGGAAGAGACGATTCGCAGACTTCATGCTTCACACACACACACAGCTTTACATCCCAGTCCCAATGAAGCTACAACAATCACAGCTTTCGGCTTCAGCTGGAGCCGTGGATGACAACAGTCAGCTCATCAGCTATTAGAAACGTGTTCACACACACACACACACACTCAACACAAAGCACATTCCAGCAGGTGAGGAAATCAGGGAGTGTTTATTTCAACATGAGTTACACAGCGTGGCTCCTGAAGGAGATCTGCCAGTCATGCTCACTGTCCGGCTGAGGACCGGATGTGCTCCACAATACAAAATATAGCATTTGCTCTTCTCATGGCATGTACTTTTAAAAACTGCACCAAAAATAGGTTTAAGACTGCTTTATTTGGCCATGCCCACGCAGGCTTATATAATACTACTAATAAAATCACACACACGTGTGCATAAGGACCATGAGATCTTCCACACTACTGTACATTGGCAAGGGACACTCAACATTGGCCTGACGAATGAACAGATGGTTAATAACAAAAATAAATGTGTAAAAACAGAAGAAAACACTTGGAAATAAATCATAAAATGGGCTGATGAAGGGAGAATAAAACAAGCCCCTCCAAAACAACAAGAGTCCCCGTGACGCATCTCTCCTCTTCCCATCGGGACGTTTGGTCACGAGGAACGTGTCAGAAAACAAAAGCTGATGAATGAAGGAAAGTCCGTGGATGGCCTGCGATGAGCTCATAAATTAACTGAAACAAGACAAACACAAGAAAATCAATCACAAAAGAAACGAAAACAAGAATGGAAACACAAGCATGAGTGAGTGTTATTGTGGAGCACTGGGTGACGATATGGTTTATCATCTTAACACTATCATTTGTTTGTTTAAATGCAGAACTTGTTCTGAACTGCATTAAATGCACAGTGTGTGTGTTGTGAGTGACGGGACATGAAACACACACTTACAGCGTGTCTGAATGCAACTATCTTGACCGACACAACCATCCCCCAAAGAACGAATATGAATGTGCATCTGTTTGTTTTTTAGGATTGATTGAGGCTCTTGTCAAACATTACGACGAACAGCCCTGCTTTGTTTACGGTCTCCACCAGTTTTCTTCTTAAAATATGGTGCAATACCAAAATTGATCATGTAAGTGAACTTATTCTTGCCTAAAGCGAAGGATTTTGCTGTCGGAGTCCGGAAACATATTTCTAAACAATGCTCTACAGTCATCGTTGGAATTGAGTGGTGTTTAGTTGCTCGGTCTGAACACTAGGGACTAGTCCACTAGTCGAAACGCGAAATTTGAGTCATTTAAACCAGTGGTCCTCAACCCCGGGTCCGCGGCGAGGATGCTACCGCGCAAGGAAGAGTATAATATTGGCGCATGTGCAAAATTTTCGCGACAGTCGCGCGTCTGGAGCTGGGGTGTCGGAGGAGAGCGCGCTACCACCATTTTTGCTGATCCACAAGGTGAGTTTTTTAGGTTTCCTCGTGTTGTTTCCATGGCGACGCATCATCTTGTCACGTGACACACCGCAGCCACAAAAGCGTAATGCATGAATTTAGTTTTTCTTATTCAAAATATTCACCAACTTGTTGGCTGTGTGATCAATAGGGATGTGCCTTTCGACTAATTTGTTAGTCGTTTAAACGAAAATTTTGTAACCGACTAGTCTAAAAGTAATGCCGCTAGAAATAAGGTCACATTTCCACGGCGCGCTTTTGCTACTACACTCGCACATCCCTAGTGATCAACTACCTGATATTCCCTTTCTCAAATATGTGAGAGTAAATGTGTTTTTATCGTTTAATTTTTTTAAATATAAATCATGTTGGCTGATAGTTTGCGTCGCAGATCGGAGAATCTGTCGGATTTGCAAGACGTAAATATAGTCACTTCTGCCGAAACACATGACAGTAAGTGTCCGGTGAAGAGGGAGAAGAACAGAGTGACTATAGTTACCAATGCAATGTGTGTCTGATATAATAAAACACCTCGTCAGTTTATAATTGAACAGATTGATATTTCCTCTTTTATAGACATCAGTGTGTATTTTTCAAAGTATACCTGTATTGTTTTACCGGTACTTATGAGTATTTAAATGTCTGAAACCTAAAATAAAAAGGCACGCAGTTGAAAGCACTGAATATATGACAAACACTGAGCGCGTGCGTCGCGAGCTCGGCGCCAGCCAACGCGCGGAAACACGTTCTAATCACAGCAGTGATCGCGCGCGTTTGGAAAATACACACTGATGTCTATAAAAGAGGAAAGACAAAGCGCTAAATGAAAAAGTCATTTGACTATAAAGTCTTGTGGGGGGTTTTGTCTCGTGTAGTCGACTAGTGTTGTCGGTGTCGGAGTTGTCGACCGCGGCACATCCCTAGCAAACAGCACAGCTCCTGACAGCGCGCAGTGTAGCTAGCAGTGCGTTGTAATGTGCGCGCGCTCCTGTCTACTGATCCTGAACCTGCTGTTCCTCATCATCTCTGAACGTAATGAGCGTCTTCTGGCTGTGAGCAACACGAGTGTGTGACGCACGCATGATTTCCCCATCAGCCGAACGGCTGCAAGAGCGCTCTAGTTGTGTTTCTGAACCCTCAGCAGAACATGAAAGCACAGAGCGGATCCGCAGCGGCCGCGTTTGTGTCACAGGGCAGGGCACACACACACACACACACACACACACACACCACCAGTAAGCACATGATGGATCTCCACGAGCCTCACGCGAGCTGCGAGAGCTCAGAACAGGCTGAAGGTCCCTCTAATACATTGGACACAAAGTTGAGAATCAATGTTTTGGAGATAAGGTTGAATATGAAGACACTATCTGCTCACATTCAGATGAAGCTGACTCATAATCACGCTTTCTGACACACACTTAACTCTCCAACTGACGGGCACTAGAACATCTACACAAAGCTGGATTCCTCTAGTATATCAAGATATATTTATAATAAGGAGCATGAAGAGATGAAGGATAAGAACTCACTTCTTCTTGTCTTTGTCCTTCTTGAGGGGCTGTGAGAGCGAGAGCGTCTCGGCTGCCACCTTCCTCCTGTTGAAGGCGTTCATCTCCTCCTCCAGATCCCGTCTCTTCTCCTCCACCTTCCTCTTGTCCTCCTGGTGCATGCGCTTCAGCTGCTCAAACTTGTCGTGTAACTGAGGAGAGAGACGCTCGTCAGAGTCCGTCGTTCCTCCAGCGGGATTTATCTGCGTGCCGCCGCACTAACCTCTCTCTCCTTCTCCTTCAGCTCGGACTCCGTCTCCTTCACTTTGTTGACGAACATCTGCCTCATCTCCTCCTCCTTCCTCTGCAGGTCTCCCAGAAACTCCTTCCTCTTGGCTTCATACGTCTCCTGCAGACTGGGGACACGAGGATCTTATACGCTAACGTGTGTGTAACGCTTACAGAATCAGAGTGCAGAAAGAGACGCTCTTCATTTCATAGTCACATGGTGTTTGTTGGAGGAAGAGTGTGTGTGTGAAGCGTGGCTCGGGGGGCACTGTGTGTGTGTGAAGCGTGGCTCGGGGGGCACTGTGTGTGTGTGAAGCGTGGCTCGGGGGGCACTGTGTGTGTGTGAAGCGTGGCTCGGGGGGCAGTGTGTGTGTGTGAAGCGTGGCTCGGGGGGCACTGTGTGTGTGTGAAGCGTGGCTCGGGGGGCAGTGTGTGTGTGTGTGAAGCGTGGCTCGGGGGGCAGTGTGTGTGTGTGAAGCGTGGCTCGGGGGGCACTGTGTGTGTGTGAAGCGTGGCTCGGGGGGCAGTGTGTGTGTGTGTGTGAAGCGTGGCTCGGGGGGCACTGTGTGTGTGTGAAGCGTGGCTCGGGGGGCACTGTGTGTGTGTGAAGCGTGGCTCGGGGGGCAGTGTGTGTGTGTGAAGCGTGGCTCGGGGGGCAGTGTGTGTGTGTGAAGCGTGGCTCGGGGGGCACTGTGTGTGTGTGAAGCGTGGCTCGGGGGGCACTGTGTGTGTGTGAAGCGTGGCTCGGGGGGCACTGTGTGTGTGTGAAGCGTGGCTCGGGGGGCAGTGTGTGTGTGTGAAGCGTGGCTCGGGGGGCACTGTGTGTGTGTGAAGCGTGGCTCGGGGGGCACTGTGTGTGTGTGAAGCGTGGCTCGGGGGGCAGTGTGTGTGTGTGAAGCGTGGCTCGGGGGGCAGTGTGTGTGTGTGAAGCGTGGCTCGGGGGGCAGTGTGTGTGTGTGAAGCGTGGCTCGGGGGGCAGTGTGTGTGTGTGAAGCGTGGCTCGGGGGGCACTGTGTGTGTGTGAAGCGTGGCTCGGAGGGCAGTGTGTGTGTGTGTGAAGCGTGGCTCGGGGGCAGTGTGTGTGTGTGTGAAGCGTGGCTCGGGGGCAGTGTGTGTGTGTGTGAAGCGTGGCTCGGGGGCAGTGTGTGTGTGTGTGAAGCGTGGCTCGGGGGCAGTGTGTGTGTGTGTGAAGCGTGGCTCGGGGGCAGTGTGTGTGTGTGTGAAGCGTGGCTCGGGGGCAGTGTGTGTGTGTGAAGCGTGGCTCGGGGGGCACTGTGTGTGTGTGAAGCGTGGCTCGGGGGGCACTGTGTGTGTGTGAAGCGTGGCTCGGGGGGCACTGTGTGTGTGTGAAGCGTGGCTCGGGGGGCACTGTGTGTGTGTGAAGCGTGGCTCGGAGGGCAGTGTGTGTGTGTGTGAAGCGTGGCTCGGGGGCAGTGTGTGTGTGTGTGAAGCGTGGCTCGGGGGCAGTGTGTGTGTGTGTGAAGCGTGGCTCGGGGGCAGTGTGTGTGTGTGTGAAGCGTGGCTCGGAGGGCAGTGTGTGTGTGTGTGAAGCGTGGCTCGGAGGGCAGTGTGTGTGTGTGTCACCTGAAGGGCTGGCTGTCGGGGTCGGTGTCTTTGAAGCCCATCTCCTCCAGCTTGCAGCGCCGGTACAGCTCATAGTGTCGGGCGTGAGTCTGTTCCCGCAGATCCTCCATGTTCACGCGGATCAACATCTCCCGCAGCTTCACAAAGTCACAGTGACTCTCGTTCTCCACTGCAACACACACCATCACAGTCAGCATCAGTGTGTGTGTGTGTGTGTGTGTGTGAGTGAGTGAGAGTGAGTGAGTGAGAGTGTGAGTGAGTGAGAGTGTGCGCGAGTGAGTGTGAGTATGTGACAGAGTGAGTGTGTGTCAGAGTGAGTGAGAGAGGGTGACAGAGTGAGTGTGTGTGTGTGTCAGAGTGAGTGAGAGAGGGTGACAGAGTGAGTGACAGAGTGAGTGAATGACAGAGTGAGTGAGTGACAGAGTGAGAGAGTGTGACAGAGTGAGTGAGTGACAGAGTGAGTGAGTGACAGAGTGAGAGAGTGTGACAGAGTGAGTGAGTGACAGAGTGAGAGAGTGTGACAGAGTGAGAGAGTGTGACAGAGTGAGAGAGTGTGACAGAGTGAGAGAGTGTGACAGAGTGAGAGAGTGTGACAGAGTGAGAGAGTGTGACAGAGTGAGAGAGTGTGACAGAGTGAGAGAGTGTGACAGAGTGAGTGAGTGTGACAGAGTGAGAGAGTGTGACAGAGTGAGAGAGTGTGACAGAGTGAGAGAGTGTGACAGAGTGAGTGAGTGTGACAGAGTGAGTGAGTGACAGAGTGAGAGAGTGTGACAGAGTGAGAGAGTGTGACAGAGTGAGTGAGTGACAGAGTGAGTGAGTGTGACAGAGTGAGAGAGTGTGACAGAGTGAGAGAGTGTGACAGAGTGAGAGAGTGTGACAGAGTGAGAGAGTGTGACAGAGTGAGAGAGTGTGACAGAGTGAGAGAGTGTGACAGAGTGAGAGAGTGTGACAGAGTGAGTGAGTGTGACAGAGTGAGAGAGTGTGACAGAGTGAGAGAGTGTGACAGAGTGAGAGAGTGTGAGAGAGTGTGACAGAGTGAGAGAGTGTGACAGAGTGAGAGAGTGTGACAGAGTGAGAGAGTGTGACAGAGTGAGTGAGTGTGACAGAGTGAGAGAGTGTGACAGAGTGTGACAGAGTGAGAGAGTGTGACAGAGTGAGAGAGTGTGACAGAGTGAGAGAGTGTGACAGAGTGAGAGAGTGTGACAGAGTGAGTGAGTGACAGAGTGAGTGTGACAGAGTGAGTGAGTGTGACAGAGTGAGAGAGTGTGACAGAGTGAGAGAGTGTGACAGAGTGAGAGAGTGTGAGAGAGTGTGACAGAGTGAGTGAGTGTGACAGAGTGAGAGAGTGTGACAGAGTGAGAGAGTGTGACAGAGTGAGAGAGTGTGACAGAGTGAGAGAGTGTGACAGAGTGAGAGAGTGTGAGAGAGTGTGACAGAGTGAGAGAGTGTGACAGAGTGAGAGAGTGTGACAGAGTGAGAGAGTGTGACAGAGTGAGAGAGTGTGACAGAGTGAGAGAGTGTGACAGAGTGAGAGAGTGTGAGAGAGTGTGACAGAGTGAGAGAGTGTGACAGAGTGAGTGAGTGACAGAGTGAGAGAGTGTGACAGAGTGAGAGAGTGTGACAGAGTGAGTGAGTGTGACAGAGTGAGTGAGTGTGACAGAGTGAGTGAGTGTGACAGAGTGAGTGAGTGTGACAGAGTGAGAGAGTGTGACAGAGTGAGAGAGTGTGACAGAGTGAGAGAGACTGATCCATCACAAAACTGAAATAAAACTAATATACAGTGGAGTTCACTTATCTCGAGTCACCGTTAACTCGCCAATAGTATTATGTCGACGTTTTTGAAGTGGAACCACCAAACTCCCTATTTGTCTTAGTATTTTCTTATCGGTTATGTCGATTCTTTAATGTCGCCGAATCCTAGTATCTTGAGCACAAAAGAGGGACAAGAACTGTGTCCGAGCGAAATGAGCGAATGTGTTTATGTGTGTGTGACTGTGTTTACACTGTGAGTGAAATTGTGTTTGCAATGTTGGAGAATATGATTAAAGGTTTGTATGGAGAATGGAAGGTGTTTTTTATTGTATTCTGGTAAATCTCTGCTGTTAGTTGCTGCACATATGCCTTTTGTTGTTAGCAAACATATACAGTGTGTGAACATTTTTATAGCATGCTGATCGCTTCATCTAATAAATCTCCATATTGGGTGTTGGTTATCTCAATCCTCGGTTTTCTCAACGCTTTCTTGCAACCCCTGAAGCCGTCGAGATTCCACTGTACTGCTTTATTCACCGACAGCCCCATAAAGTATGAATAATCAGCGTCCCCGTGAGTAATGCTCTGCGCTGAAGCCTCAGAAACACTGAAACGCATGCAGAGAAACAGTAGAGAGAGCATCTCCTCCCCGGAGCGAGTCTCTACTTGAGCCGGATGAGCAATTAATCAGAAACACAGTTACGCTAACGACGTGACCTTATCTGACAAAACCCTGCGTAATGAGCGTCCGTCCAGAGAGCCGCTCACCGCCGCTCTGACTAGCGGCTGTTTTCAGATGAACGGCAGTGTGATGACAGTGTGACGGAGTAACTCTCAACACGAGAGTGGCGTTACCTTGCACGACTCCCCACGGGTACTGTCTGGCCCTCACCGTCTTATTGCCCACCTTCACCTCCTCCACGCTGCCCACCACAGCAAACGGCAGATGAGCCTGCGGGAACAAGAGCTCATGCGTCACACGCCGTCACGCCTCTGCCACGAGGAGCGTCTGGACGCGAGCGCACACTCACGTTCATGGAGGAGTTGATCTCGGTGACGGCCTCGTCGTCCGTGGGGAACTGGTAGATCTGCACGCCGTTGCTCACCAGCTCACTCATGATCTTGATCTTGAACTTGTGCAGCTCGCTCTTGGAGATGGTGTCGGCTTTGGCGATGATGGGGATGATGTTCACCTAAACACAACAGAAAGCACTCTTAGCACACGTAACATCTGCGCTAGGTCTGGAGAGTTAGCAGTGGGATGATAAACCAGAGACATTACGGAGCGCAATTCAACATCTGACACCAGACGCATGCGCTTCACTGAGAGTCCTGAAAGTGTCAATAGTGACTTAATATAAACAGCAGATATTAACTGGGAATATACAAGTTTTCAAATGTTCATGTCTGAATCCATCCCATAAACGCATTTGTCTCAGGAAACATTAAAGCTTTATAGCGTAACCTTCCCCTTCACGAGTGTGTGATAGGATAAAGGTCTGTAAAGTGCAGATGAATAGAGTTATTGTCTCCCAAAGAAAGAAGTGATTCTGCCGGAGAGGAGTCGCAGTGATTTCACTTCCTGTTTGAACAGGTTTGTTTTAAGCCTGTATAAGCTCTTCATCAGTGTTTAGACTGGATGCAGTGTCTGAAAGAGCATGATGGGGGTTACTTCACTCTTTATTCAGCATATACAGTGATGCCTTGAGATAAGAGCAGAATCCGTTCCAGGACGAGCTCGTAACTCAAATCATTTTTCTCCATAAGAAATAACAGGAAACATTGATCCGTTTCTGCCCTCTAAAAAACTCTTATTAGTGCTAATAACAATGGAAAAACGTGTTTTTAATTGCTGTAGACACACACACAATTATAGTATATAAGGATTCCTGTGATATAAAATAAAATGTGGTTTTGATTATGAGTTCTTGCCTTCGAGACACACGAAAACAATGAGAACGATTTGCTCGTAGGTTTGCTCATATCTCAAATATTTACTCGTGTCTCAAAGCAAAGATTGCTGGAAGGCTTGCTCGTATCTCAAGGCATGACTGTATTTTAAATGAATAACGTCATGTTGAGTGTTGGCCTTCAGAGACACCCTAAACTCTAATTAAACGAGTACAGACATTTTTAATTGCTAACAACTGGTAAGAATAGCCGAGGAGAAGCGTGGCATGTGTCCTGTGTGATATACAGACACAACACTGAATAACTCTCCTCATGAACGCATGTTTAGTTTTTGCACCAGTCTCGAGAGATCTGCACACACTGACATGACGAATGATTCACAGATCCGGCAGAGAGCATGTGTGTGTTCCTCTCGCTCTCTGATGACACGCGGCATTGATCGTGTGTTTCCGCTGCAGACAGAGACCCGGCCCTGTCCCACATTCACACTTAAGATCATCAATACCCCCGTCACGACTCACTAAACCATCACACACACACCCCTGCAGAGATGATAACATGGTCTGGCGATCCTACCTTGCTGTCCAGCTTCTTCATGGTCACCAGGTCCAGGGACTTGAGCGAGTGTCCGGTGGGGGAGATGAAGTACAGGCAGATGTGGATCCTGGTGTCGTGGTAGTTGAACAGAGAGCGCTTGATCTTCAGCTCCTCCTGCAGGTAGTTCTCAAACTGTGTGTCGATGTAATCCACGATGGGTTTATAGCTGAGAGAAACACACACACACACACACACGTTACAGGAAATCAGCACTTGTTTACAGGAAAACGCTTTCACACAATTTGATATATTTATTGTTTCTATAAAAATAAATGAAAGACAGAGTGTGAGAAGAAGAGACGCATCTGGACGTGTTTGCATTCTCTGACCTCGTCTCTTGACTTCTGAGGCATTTTCCCAGCATGCACAGCTGCTCCGGTTCTGGTGCATTTTTCCCACAAACCTTTCCTGACTATATCAAACCTCCGTCTCTACACCATCATGCAGAGCGCATTTGCACTTTATCATCGCATTCAAGAAACACATTGACATTCTAATCAGTTCTTGCTTTCCCTGGGAATCAAACCCATGACCTTGATGTTGCAAGCGCTGCTCTCTGCTGTTAGACGCTCTCCGTATAAAAGGCAGCATTACACACTCTGGTCTCATGTTGTTGATCAGCTCTGAAACACTCACCTCTCGTCTTTGTTGATCTGGTCCCCGAAGCCCACGGTGTTGACGATGGTCAGCTTCAGGTGGACGTTGCTCTCCTGCAGGTCGTATGTTCTGGGCCGCAGGTACACGCCGTTCTGGTAATGGCTGGCCTCCTCGTTCTCGAACATGGTGTTGAAGAGGGTGTTCATTAGCGTAGACTTGCCGATGCCCGTCTCGCCTGAGCGTGAGAGAAGCACAGCGGGTCAGCAGGATCACACACACACACACACACACACACACACACGGGCGGTTAGCAGGGTCTTACCCACACAGAGGATGTTGAAGCAGAAGCCCTGCGTCACGGACTTGCTGACCAGCTGATCGGGCAGACTGTCAAACCCTACATGCCCGCCGAGACTGAGGTTACGCTTCTCTTCATTCTGCAGAGCAATCACACACACACACACACACACACACCACCATCAACTTACACAAGGCTCACGTAAAAGAGCAGGGGCCTCATGTATCAACACTGCTTACGCACAAATACATTGCGTTCGCCAGCTTTCACGCTCACGGTCGGATGTACTAACAGTGAAATTAACGTGACAATGTGCGTTTCTCCACGGCAAGTTCATGTCAGGCGTAAGTTCATTTCTCATAGTTTTGTCCGTTGGCGACTCCTACAGGAAATGAAGTGAAGCTGCAAACATTACACAACGAATTGTTCTATAAGTCTGTGGGAAGCATTGCTATTAATGTGCAATTTATAAAATAATTGATATATATTGTCACAAGCCTTATGGGAATATTCTATAAATTATGCAATTAAGTAAGAACATATAAAAGCATGTGCAAATTGACACAACCCTTAGTCTGGCAATAGCAGCTTTGGCAATATTAGAGGACATTGCTAATGGCAGAATCCAAAGAGAACGAGTTTTTAGGGACCACAATGATTTTCTGACCCAGGATGACTGCCTTACCAGCCATTTCAGATTTACAAGGGCTATCCTCCGAATCTAGTTGGGTCCGAAGCTAGAGAGAGAGACAGCGAGGAAACACGCAATACCCGTTCCGTTACAGGTGCTGACAACACTTGCTTTCCTGACCGCTGATTCTTTCCAAAGAGAACTGGCAGACTCCTCAGAAATAAGCGAGCCGTCTTTGAGCCGCGCAATGCCAGCTGTTCCCATATGATGCAGTTGACCATCCAAACATTAAAATGCTATTTGCAACGATAGCCGGTTTCCCTAATGTAATCGGAGCGATCGAATGCACCATGATATGAATGAATGATATAAGGCACCATCTGAGCAGATGACGTGATGCATGTTTTTTCTGTAATTAAGTGTAAATGTTTACTGAACTGCATTTCTCAACTAAAACAACACATGCCAGTGGGGCATAGAACATTTTATTTCAACATTATGATTTTGGGACATAAAATGTATTTGGTGGTGTTCATATTTCAAGATGAACAGCAAAATGTCCTGCCGTGTGACTAACATTGATGACTCATCAAATGTAAATATTAGTGAAATAAAGCAGATATGTCTGGAGCAGCTAATAAATGCCTTGGCATTATTTTGTATGTATTTGCTTAATTAACTTACGTTTTCAAAATGCTAAAAAGTACTAAAATAATATTTACAGTACATTTAGTTTTGAAACACAAATGCTGTCCTGCAGTGTGACACAGGATATTAGATTTTTGTACTGGCAGTTACATGGCCAGCCATAGGGGTCTTTTAGTCAACCCCCCTACCAGGAAATCCCCCAGATGTTTGGGTGTGCTATAGAGGTTAAAAGGTGACTGTTAATCTCTTATTAATTTGATACATTTCATCATTTCTGTCAGACTATGAACATGTCAATTTTTGATAGTCCTGTGGTGTGACTGTTCTAGTTTGAGAAAAAAAAGAAAAAAATTAAAAAAAAAAAATCATATTCAGGTTTAAAACAATGAACTTATTCAGGTACTGTAATGTCCAAGCTCAGTCATGTATAGCAATGACTCAAAATGGCTGCCAAAGTGAAAAAGTCCTGTGGTGTGACATAATTCAGAAAGTAATAAGTCAGATAATAAGTCATAATAAGTCAGATGTCTAGCTAGATTTTCGTCTGTTATGTTTGCAATATTAACTATAAATATAAATATATATCTGTCTCTCTCGCTCTCTATTTATTTATAAATATATATATATATATATATTAAACAAATATTGTCAATATTATATATAATATACATATATTATACAAATATATATCGGTCTTCATTTGTTTGTTGTATGTGTATGTTAACAGTCACTGATCATTGTTTTTAAAGAGATTTTTTTGTTTAAAATGTTGGCTCTAACAGGTTGTCATGTGTAGGTTTTAGGAGAGCGATGACTCAATTTGCAAAAAGTATGAACTTTATTAACAAAATCAAACAAACCGTCCCAGGGGGGAAAAAAAATAGAAACTAGACTAGGCAAGACAAGGTAAGGCAGGACATGAAACTGGAACGATATAGAATAACGACACGACTGACGGCTAGAAATGACAAAGAAGCGACACAGGACAGCAAACATGAGGAGATTAAATACACACAGGAGGAAGGGTAATTGATGAGAACACAGCTGGGACAAATCAAAGTTAAGCAGGGAAACAAGGTGGGATGGTTACACATAGACGAGACATGAACACGCAGTCAATGCGAACGCGCATCGCCGCGTGTCCACATTAAACAAAGACACAACATGAAAGCATGCGGCTGATGAAAACATGAACCACGTGCTCACAACACTGCACACGGACCCGAGAGAACGCGGCTCGAGCAGAGCTTGAATCACGCCCAATCACAAAACATAGACTGCACGAGAACGAGGAAACCCTCGGCTCGCACGCTCATGACAAGGACGAACACACGGGTCATGAATGTCCGAATCCCGACACAAACCGAAACCAGACAAGACCAGTCTCGGGATCGGACATCATAACCGCACATAAGACGTTACACAGACAACCGTGCGCACGGCCCAAATCCTCGAAGCCGTGCGCACACACATCAAATACAAGACATTACGGGAGTGTCAGAGCTCTGCCACAAAACCAAGAAATTACTAGATCGAATGCGGCAGAACCCTGACAGTCATGTTTATGGTCTTATCTTTTGTTAGTGACACTACAGAATATCAAATGTCTCTTCACTGGAATCTTTGTTTAAAAGAGCTGAATTGATGATTTAAAATGCATTTAATTATTTCAGCATGATTGTAATTACTTTCTCCTGAGAAACAAGATATTTGTTTAGTCTTTTAAGTTAAAAATAGAAATTAAGGGTCTTTATGACTGGGTCTGATTTGACGCCTCCAAAATGTTAATTATTCAGTATGTCTTGTTCACTATGTTTTTAGTTCAAATTCATACACTAAGTAATAAGATTGTACTGATGTTGCATTTTCATTAATGTTCAAATAGAGATGCAAATGAATTTTTGTTTGTTACAAAAGTATTCAATAAATTTCACCATAAATGTTCATACATTGTCTCATTTCGTCCTGTGGTGTGACGGGAAGTCCTGTGGTGTGACATCACTTCAAACACAATTAAACTACTTTTACTATGTTAACTAGCTTAAATCATTATATGCATTTGAAAACATTGCATAATATAACTATATAAAAAAATAAATAAACATTTTCAAATATTTTTTCTCATTTTACACAATATTTCCACTGGACTGAGTGGTAAAAGATGGCACACGCAACAAATACAGTGGAGTTCGGTTATGTCGACGGCGTCGGGGGTCGGGAAAAAGCATCAAGATAACAGTTTTGCGAGATAACCCATACATCATATATTACATATATTAACATACAATCCATATATTATATTACCGATTTCCCCACATATAACCCTAAAATGCAGATAATCCGCAATTCACGCAATAAGAAAACAAATACAAGTCAGAATCAGAACAAAAAGAAAAGCAGTCTCTCTTTCTCTCCAAATTACAGTCTCTCCCTCTCTCCTCTCTGCGCTGCGCTCGTCCCTTTAAGAGAAGAGCCCGCCCTCATGCAACACAGCCAATCACGTTTTCTTGCATGATTGACAGGTCAGACAGCCTATCAGCGCAGCTGTCAGAGTGACCGTGGAAGCAGCAGCTGTCAGAGCCCAAAGATAACAACCCTCAAGAAAGAAAAATGAAAATTTATTGATGTACATAATGTAAATGAGATTAAATGAGAAAGAGGATGCTCGTTTTTTTATTACACAACAGTGTTGCCGCGATTTGTTTGATGAAGCGATCGGCTGAAATGTTCAGAGTCTCATCCAGAACTGTGCGCATTTGAGTCTTAAGCCATGAACCCACTTGGATCCTGTTAAACCTCGCTCTGTGTTGTGTCTCTTTTTGAAACGATTCAGCCACCCCGGATTTGCTTTAAAGTAAAGTCAAAGCAGCAAGAATGTCCGTCTTCTCCATCAGCAAGGGACCATTGACGGGAAGGTTTGTTGCTCGTGTATTTGTGAACCACTGAAACACTGCATCGTCCACATCTTTGAGATTGATTGTCCAGTTTTCTCTTAACACCTCCAGACATTTTTAGAAGAAAAAAAAAACACAGAATAGCTGCAGTGTGTTATCCCTCAGATCAACGTGAGTGAACTGTCATTGAAGTGAGCGCGCGCTCCACCTGCAACGCAAACTCAGCGAACGAGGTACGCTCATGCGTCACGAAATACCCATGTGAAGTGGATAATTTGTCTCTCATTTATGCTCGAGATACTAGATTTCGGCGACTTTAAGGAATCGACATAACCAACCAGAAAATACTGAGACAAATAGGGAGTTTGGCGGTTCCACTTCAAAATCGTCGACATAATAGTATTGGCGAGTTAACCATGACTCGAGATAAGTGAACTCCACTGTATAATCAAAAAACAGCTGTGGAAAAAAAATATGAAGAATTTTAATGATCATTCTTTAAGAATACTTGTTAAACTTAAAGTACACCTGATTTGTATTTGAAATGCATAATATTTAAATATTTGAATTTCATAGTAATGTTGTCACACCGCAGGACATAATTTGCCTGGCGCTGTGAAAAAAGCTTAATAAATTACATAATGAGGAAAAAAATCTGCTAACCTCTAACAGTTTCAGAAACAACAGATTCTGAACTTTACAAATGCATACAATTCTCAAGCAATTTAGAACTTTGGTTTCACCCTTATTTGTCAACTGCCCTTATGTGAATCGGAAACATTTCCATTCAATAAATGTGCAGATTATATTGTGGCAAGGTGGCCTGGGTCGACCCATGATTCATACATCCTTACAAACAGCATGGTTGAGTGGCAGGGTGTGCAATGTTTAGCTTCTTGGTGAGTGATGCATCTAAAGTTATGGTTCTATCTAATAGTAATTTTTATTTTTATTTATTTGCATTTAATTATACAACAATCCTTCAGGAGACCGCGGTTATCCACTAAAGACAATTATCAGACCATTTCTTTTTAAGATAATTTAGTGCGATTTTCAGATCCACCGCATTGACGGCATCAGCTAAACTCCACTCATATTTTTCCCCTTTTGTTATTAATATCAGAGGACAAAGTTCCAAATAATTTTTTTCGTCTAATTTCTTCCTCTGATAGTAGCACCTCCAATTCACTTTCTGTAAAGTTTTGTTTTCGTGCCGCTTGCTTTAGCCATTTTCTTACTGCTTTCTTTTGCCCAAATGGACTCATTACCATATTTAAATCAGTTTAATTAAGGGAGGAGTCTGGGTGGAGTGTTGCGCTCGTGCATGTGCGCTCAATTTTACTTAATCGGGATGTACAAAGAGAATATGTGCGGGATCCTTCGAACGCAGAGATTGATACATCTGGATTTTTTGGTGCGTTCACACATTCACAGCTTTGCCCGTACGCGATGTTTTAGTATGAATTCAGTCTTAGTACATGAGGCCCCTGATCTTTCAGCTACAACTTCTGCTCTCTCTGGTCATTTGTATTGGCATCAGCCACAGAGAAACGCTTTTCTTCTGTAATACGACATTCATTCGAGTTTAATGGATCACTCTAAAGAAAAAGATAACACTTGGTTTTTATACTTTCAACCGTAATAACTTTACAACTTCAAGTCAGCTCATTCTACTAACCCGACCCCTGACCTACAGTCCTCTAATACTCCAATGAGAAAAAACAGTTTGCTATGCTTTGTTTATTGATGGATGGAGGCAGAGAGTCGGTCAGTGCGAATGAAATGGTTCACGTCTCATTAAAACTCGCCTGGATTTAACCTGCAATTAACCGTACACCAATTAACTCGTCTAACGCTTTCTTTGTGTCTTCATTTACTACATCCAACTAAAGTAAAGTACTACCTTTATTCAAGGTACATTTAGAAATCATGACCAAAATAAAAATATAAGCAGTCCATATAGTTTCATTTTCATATAAGCATTTAAATTAAACATCAAGTCACAATGTTTTTAGAAATGCGACATATAGACGGGTGAAGTTTAGTTTCACTTTTAAATCAAGTATCATTTAATTTCCAGTGATCTCTAAAACCTCGTACACCCCAGTACTGGCGAGCAGAAACCAGTGCTCCTCCCTCATCGCCCCGTCGGTCCCCAGTGCCGCCGCATATTTGGGGGATGATGTCACGGAGACGATCCCGATGGAGCGGCCATTCGGGATCAGCACAGGAGGATTCAGCGGCGCTGACGGAGAGCAGCGTTTGGAGTGGGGGGGGAACGGCTGAAGCATGCAGTGGGGGGGGGGGGGGGTCTTGGGAAGGCTTGAGCAATGGCCATATAGGGGCTGATAGCACATGCCCCCGCCGCGGGAACACTCCCTCAGGGGCAGCAGATCCAGAGGAAACGCAGCGCACAACAATATTTCCTCAACCCGCCTCACGATGACAGAAGAGAGCGACCACATTCCTCACGCTGCTCTCACACACAGCCCGAAACACTCCCAGCATCTCCAGCACTTCCTGCGGGAAGAGATTCTGAGGCTTCTGATCATCACAACACTCCAGTAACACACACCTCACCCGCACACACTCCCAAACACAACAATGTGCTTCCACTCCAATTCACTTCTGAAATATAATCATCTTCATGACAGACATTTAAAACATACTGTAAATAATCAGGACAGGTCAAGTAAAAATTATGAATATAGCGAGAGAGTTTCTCAGGCGAACTAACAAGCTTCAGAAACGCTGAGTGACGACAGGAGATCTCGCTCCGTGAGCGGACCGGATGTTTCCAGATGTTTCTCCTGTCACTGGAGAGGAGGAGATGATGGCGTTCACGGATACGCTGATCGTCACGCCACATTAAAGAGCCTGAACAGCACTTATTGCTTGAATCTCAAGAAGAAATGGACAGAATTTGAAAGATCACACCATTTCTCATTGAGAGTACCAGTGTCAAGCTTATTGGCATTACTGGTGATTAGTCTACAACGCTGTATTGATCGCGTGCAGAAGACACTGGGCGGGGGGGTTTGGTACAGCATGAGAGTACCGCGGTACGTACGGCACACGCTTGGCTTTGAATATCCGTACACCCCTCAGAAGTAATGACTGTGTTCAACAGTACCATAACACTCAGGTTGAACACCATGAGGCTTGGGAAACAATGAGATAATTATCCATTATGGATGACGCCTTTAAGACTAGAAATCTAGCAGCAGTGAGTGACGAGAACATGATTTAAAGCTATAACTCTGCAGGGAACAATGACAGCACAGCCTGCTCAAGGCAGATGGCACTCAGAGGAGAAGAGCCAAGCTGGCATGCCTCCATTCTCACCCCCTACATGGGTGATTCTCACGAAAACATGGTTTTAAAAATATCAAACATGAAAATTTTAAAAATGCTTGAATTAACAAAAAATTTATTCAGACATTTGAACCAAAGTCTGAATTATTTGTGCACGTTATTTTAAAAACATTAACTTACAGTTTAAGACATTTTTGAAAATAATTTCCAAAACAAGTCCTAAAAATTCTCATTACCGCAACAATCTGAAAACATCAATGTTGTTAGAAAAGCTAATACATTTTAACATTTTTAAAATTGGATTATTAAGAGTCATGCACAGTAATTTGAAATTCTGAAATAATGTTTATTTTTAAATTAACAGGATTTTTATTTTTAATGCTTTTTCTCAGTACCGCAACACCTTCCACAATTTACAACCTTTTTTTTTTATATTTCAATGAAACCTGACCAATTGTTTAAATCATGTGACAAATCTGAAGGAACATAATGTGTAGAGTATGCACAAGTGTTGAAAAGTAAACAACAATTTTTATTTTTATTAAATTAACATTTATAGAACAGTTTCAGTAATGACACATAGGTTTTGGAAATTAGGTTGATTATCCTAGTAATGATAATAAGCATCTAAGGTTTTGTTAAAATCATAAAAGTCATGGATTCAAGTTTAAATATTTTTAATTTTTTAGAGCAAAAATACATAAAATATTACATATTACAAGCAGAAGTAGTAGAAAACAATAGAATAAAGATAAAAGAAATAAAGATCCCTTCATGTTTTTCTGCCAAACTTAAGTAACCAAATTCTTTATTGTTCATAATTTTGTAATGCGTATAACTTATACAATTAAAACTATGAACGTTTTGAAGTACAGTAGTACCTCAAGATACGAAAGGCTCAACTTATGAAAATTCCAAGTTACGAAAGCAAAGACGAAAAATTTTATTGCTCTACATACGAAAGATTTCTGAAAGTCCGAGATTCGCCCCATAACAATTTTGAAACTCGCGCCGCCATCTTAGTTATAGTAGACTCGCCACCATCCTCCTGCTCTCCCATTGGTTCCTGATGCTAGCCAAGCCATGAGATCCTTCTCTCTAATTGGACAGCATCCCTCCCATCATGCATCTTCTATGCGTACTGTCAGGGTAGAAGAGAGCGAGGACTCAATTGCAGGGAGGACAGGGTTTTATTCAAAAAAATAAATCAAAACTCACGGACATAAACACACGGACGAGAGCAGGTGCGGCTCGCGCAAGGCTTGAAACCGCGCCCACTCACATGACAGAGCTCGCAAGAATGAGTGTAAACACCTGTTCTCATGAGCTCACGACAGGGACGAACACACGAGTTAGCCCGAATCCCGATCCAAAACCGAAACTGAAACTATACAAGACCAGTCTCGGGATCAGACATCATAACCCGCACATGAGATGTTACACAGACAAGCGCGCGCGCGGCTCAAATCCTCGAAGCCGTGCGCACACACATCAAACACGAGACATTACGGTAGTGTCAGAGCTCTGCCACAAAACCAAGAAATTACTAGACCGAATGTGTCAGAACCCTGACACGTACGTGCTGGCGTGCTTTAGCTCAGCCACTCCGCACCCAAAACTTTACATTTTTTATGTGTTTTCGTAAAGTTAAGTGTACGTACGTACGTACGTTATCTGCCGTTTGTCCTCCTCCTCCTCTGCCGCCACTTTCGGAGATAGCCTCACTTGAAAGGTAAGCTTCGACATTTTACGTTATTTCATTGTTTATAGGTCAATTTAGCTTTATTATGAAATTTAATGGGGTGTTTTTGGAGGGCTTGGAACAGATTAGCCATTTTACATGTAAAATGTGTTCCAAGATACGAAAAACTCATTATACGAAGGCCGCCTCGGAACGGATTAATTTCGTATCTCGAGGTACCACTGTAATGACGGACTGCTGCAGATTTATTAGGTTACTGTCACTTTAAGACTCATTCAACCTTCATGCCTTAGTGGCAGGAATTTCTCAAACTATGCACAATACTTGCAATCCAGCTTTAAAGCCCTGATATAGTAATAGCTCAAGTTTGTGAGAGTGTGTGTATACTCATGTATGTTTCCTAACACTATTTTTACACACAATTTTCCTACTTTTTTCATTATTAGTATTATACAAAAATATTCAATAATTAATTTGTCTATTATCTGAAATATTCAAGTAAAGCATCTATAAAAAAAAATTCTGAATATTTTTGTTTAATTTGTTTAAATTACAACATAACATACGTTCAGTCATAGTCGGATGCATTGCGGTAATGAGAATTTCAGCAAAAAATGCTGTAAAACAGAAAAATAATTAATTCCCATATTAAAATTATACATTGTTCAAGGTAGAAAACAGTATGGTCTTTAATGTGATGCTTTTTTATTTCACTAAATAACATGTTTTATATTTTAAATCCTTAATGCCGTGGTGTTTTAATGGTTTCGTGAGAATCAACCACATCCACCTGAATCTGTGTGTGCCCGCGTCAGCAAACTCACACAACCCTCATCGCAAATTTCACAGGCATCCCATCTGATATGACAGGAGGAGTGGCCGGCGTGGGGAAGAATGCAGATGGTCTAGATTTGGGCGCAGCATGGCATCTGCGCTGAACTGTGCTTTAACTGCATTTTCTATTGGAGATGTTCATTCAAGCGCGAGCGCGCACACACACACACACACACACACACAGATTGCTGTCTAGCGGTCACTCACTTCATATTTTTAAACCTGAAGTATAAGACAGCTGTAAAATTTAGCATTTAACACTCATAAAATTAAACTGAGAACATACCATTAACGCCGACACAGGAATCCAAGTTCTCTTGCATATGTGGTTAAAATGAGTGACAACTGACTAAATCTGTCCAAAAGCATGTGTGTGTGGAAAGGAAAACAGATTCCCAGCAGGTTCTCGGTTTCATGAAATTTAATGTAATAAGTTAAAGTCTCTAAAGACAAGAATGAACCTCATTGGTTCTCGTAGAAGCTCAAATGTGACGCGTAACATGAGAATGAACCTCATTGGTTCTCGCTGAAGTTCAAACGTGACGCGTAACACGAGAATGAACCTCATTGGTTCTCGCTGAAGCTCAAACGTGACGCGTAACCCGACAATGAACCTCATTGGTTCTCGCTGAAGTTCAAACGTGACGCGTAACCCGACAATGAACCTCATTGGTTCTCGCTGAAGTTCAAACGTGACGCGTAACACGACAATGAACCTCATTGGTTCTCGCTGAAGCTCAAAAGTGACGCGTAACACGAGAATGAACCTCATTGGTTCTCGCTGAAGCTCAAACGTGACGCGTAACACGAGAATGAACCTCATTGGTTCTCGCTGAAGCTCAAACGTGACACGTAACACGAGAATGAACCTCATTGGTTCTCGCTGAAACTCAAACGTGACGCGTAACACGAGAATGAACCTCATTGGTTCTCGCTGAAGCTCAAACGTGACGCGTAACACGAGAATGAACCTCATTGGTTCTCGCTGAAGCTCAAACGTGACGCGTAACACGAGAATGAACCTCATTGGTTCTCGCTGAAGCTCAAACGTGACGCGTAACACGAGAATGAACCTCATTGGTTCTCGCTGAAGCTCAAACGTGACGCGTAACACGACAATGAACCTCATTGGTTCTCGCTGAAGCTCAAACGTGACGCGTAACCCGACAATGAACCTCATTGGTTCTCGCTGAAGCTCAAACGTGACGCGTAACACGAGAATGAACCTCATTGGTTCTCGCTGAAGCTCAAACGTGACGCGTAACCCGACAATGAACCTCATTGGTTCTCGCTGAAGCTCAAACGTGACGCGTAACCCGACAATGAACCTCATTGGTTCTCGCTGAAGTTCAAACGTGACGCGTAACACGAGAATGAACCTCATTGGTTCTCGCTGAAGCTCAAACGTGACGCGTAACCCGACAATGAACCTCATTGGTTCTCGCTGAAGTTCAAACGTGACGCGTAACACGACAATGAACCTCATTGGTTCTCGCTGAAGCTCAAAAGTGACGCGTAACACGAGAATGAACCTCATTGGTTCTCGCTGAAGTTCAAACGTGACGCGTAACACGACAATGAACCTCATTGGTTCTCGCTGAAGCTCAAAAGTGACGCGTAACACGAGAATGAACCTCATTGGTTCTCGCTGAAGCTCAAACGTGACGCGTAACACGAGAATGAACCTCATTGGTTCTCGCTGAAGCTCAAACGTGACGCGTAACACGAGAATGAACCTCATTGGTTCTCGCTGAAGCTCAAACGTGACGCGTAACACGAGAATGAACCTCATTGGTTCTCGCTGAAGTTCAAACGTGACGCGTAACACGAGAATGAACCTCATTGGTTCTCGCTGAAGCTCAAACGTGACGCGTAACCCGACAATGAACCTCATTGGTTCTCGCTGAAGCTCAAACGTGACGCGTAACACGAGAACGAATCTCATTGGTTCTCGCTGAAGTTCAAACGTGACGCGTAACACGAGAACGAATCTCATTGGTTCTCGCTGAAGTTCAAACGTGACGCGTAACACGAGAACGAATCTCATTGGTTCTCGCTGAAGTTCAAACGTGATGCGTAACACGAGAATGAACCTCATTGGTTCTCGCTGAAGTTCAAACGTGACGCGTAACCCGACAATGAACCTCATTGGTTCTCGCTGAAGTTCAAACGTGACGCGTAACACGAGAATGAACCTCATTGGTTCTCGCTGAAGTTCAAACGTGACGCGTAACACGACAATGAACCTCATTGGTTCTCGCTGAAGCTCAAAAGTGACGCGTAACACGAGAATGAACCTCATTGGTTCTCGCTGAAGCTCAAACGTGACGCGTAACACGAGAATGAACCTCATTGGTTCTCGCTGAAGCTCAAACGTGACGCGTAACCCGACAATGAACCTCATTGGTTCTCGCTGAAGCTCAAACGTGACGCGTAACACGAGAATGAACCTCATTGGTTCTCGCTGAAGCTCAAATGTGACGCGTAACATGAGAATGAACCTCATTGGTTCTCGCTGAAGTTCAACCGTGACGCGTAACACGAGAACGAACCTCATTGGTTCTCGCTGAAGCTCAAACGTGACGCGTAACCCGACAATGAACCTCATTGGTTCTCGCTGAAGCTCAAACGTGACGCGTAACCCGACAATGAACCTCATTGGTTCTCGCTGAAGTTCAAACGTGACGCGTAACACGAGAATGAACCTCATTGGTTCTCGCTGAAGCTCAAACGTGACGCGTAACCCGACAATGAACCTCATTGGTTCTCGCTGAAGTTCAAACGTGACGCGTAACACGACAATGAACCTCATTGGTTCTCGCTGAAGCTCAAAAGTGACGCGTAACACGAGAATGAACCTCATTGGTTCTCGCTGAAGTTCAAACGTGACGCGTAACACGACAATGAACCTCATTGGTTCTCGCTGAAGCTCAAAAGTGACGCGTAACACGAGAATGAACCTCATTGGTTCTCGCTGAAGCTCAAACGTGACGCGTAACACGAGAATGAACCTCATTGGTTCTCGCTGAAGCTCAAACGTGACGCGTAACACGAGAATGAACCTCATTGGTTCTCGCTGAAGCTCAAACGTGACGCGTAACACGAGAATGAACCTCATTGGTTCTCGCTGAAGTTCAAACGTGACGCGTAACACGAGAATGAACCTCATTGGTTCTCGCTGAAGCTCAAACGTGACGCGTAACCCGACAATGAACCTCATTGGTTCTCGCTGAAGCTCAAACGTGACGCGTAACACGAGAACGAATCTCATTGGTTCTCGCTGAAGTTCAAACGTGACGCGTAACACGAGAACGAATCTCATTGGTTCTCGCTGAAGTTCAAACGTGACGCGTAACACGAGAACGAATCTCATTGGTTCTCGCTGAAGTTCAAACGTGATGCGTAACACGAGAACGAACCTCATTGGTTCTCGCTGAAGTTCAAACGTGACGCGTAACCCGACAATGAACCTCATTGGTTCTCGCTGAAGTTCAAACGTGACGCGTAACACGAGAATGAACCTCATTGGTTCTCGCTGAAGTTCAAACGTGACGCGTAACACGACAATGAACCTCATTGGTTCTCGCTGAAGCTCAAAAGTGACGCGTAACACGAGAATGAACCTCATTGGTTCTCGCTGAAGCTCAAACGTGACGCGTAACACGAGAATGAACCTCATTGGTTCTCGCTGAAGCTCAAACGTGACGCGTAACCCGACAATGAACCTCATTGGTTCTCGCTGAAGCTCAAACGTGACGCGTAACACGAGAATGAACCTCATTGGTTCTCGCTGAAGCTCAAATGTGACGCGTAACATGAGAATGAACCTCATTGGTTCTCGCTGAAGTTCAACCGTGACGCGTAACACGAGAACGAACCTCATTGGTTCTCGCTGAAGTTCAAACGTGACGCGTAACCCGACAATGAACCTCATTGGTTCTCGCTGAAGTTCAAACGTGACGCGTAACACGACAATGAACCTCATTGGTTCTCGCTGAAGCTCAAACGTGACGCGTAACACGAGAATGAACCTCATTGGTTCTCGCTGAAGCTCAAACGTGACGCGTAACACGAGAATGAACCTCATTGGTTCTCGCTGAAGCTCAAACGTGACGCGTAACACGAGAATGAACCTCATTGGTTCTCGCTGAAGATCAAACGTGACGCGTAACACGAGAATGAACCTCATTGGTTCTCGCTGAAGCTCAAACGTGACGCGTAACCCGACAATGAACCTAATTGGTTCTCGCTGAAGCTCAAACGTGACGCGTAACACGAGAATGAACCTCATTGGTTCTCGCTGAAGCTCAAACGTGACGCGTAACACGAGAATGAACCTCATTGGTTCTCGCTGAAGCTCAAACGTGACGCGTAACACGAGAATGAACCTCATTGGTTCTCGCTGAAGCTCAAACGTGACGCGTAACACGAGAATGAACCTCATTGGTTCTCGCTGAAGCTCAAACGTGACGCGTAACACGAGAATGAACCTCATTGGTTCTCGCTGAAGCTCAAACGTGACGCGTAACACGACAATGAACCTCATTGGTTCTCGCTGAAGCTCAAACGTGACGCGTAACCCGACAATGAACCTCATTGGTTCTCGCTGAAGCTCAAACGTGACGCGTAACACGAGAATGAACCTCATTGGTTCTCGCTGAAGCTCAAACGTGACGCGTAACCCGACAATGAACCTCATTGGTTCTCGCTGAAGCTCAAACGTGACGCGTAACCCGACAATGAACCTCATTGGTTCTCGCTGAAGTTCAAACGTGACGCGTAACACGAGAATGAACCTCATTGGTTCTCGCTGAAGCTCAAACGTGACGCGTAACCCGACAATGAACCTCATTGGTTCTCGCTGAAGTTCAAACGTGACGCGTAACACGACAATGAACCTCATTGGTTCTCGCTGAAGCTCAAAAGTGACGCGTAACACGAGAATGAACCTCATTGGTTCTCGCTGAAGTTCAAACGTGACGCGTAACACGACAATGAACCTCATTGGTTCTCGCTGAAGCTCAAAAGTGACGCGTAACACGAGAATGAACCTCATTGGTTCTCGCTGAAGCTCAAACGTGACGCGTAACACGAGAATGAACCTCATTGGTTCTCGCTGAAGCTCAAACGTGACGCGTAACACGAGAATGAACCTCATTGGTTCTCGCTGAAGCTCAAACGTGACGCGTAACACGAGAATGAACCTCATTGGTTCTCGCTGAAGTTCAAACGTGACGCGTAACACGAGAATGAACCTCATTGGTTCTCGCTGAAGCTCAAACGTGACGCGTAACCCGACAATGAACCTCATTGGTTCTCGCTGAAGCTCAAACGTGACGCGTAACACGAGAACGAATCTCATTGGTTCTCGCTGAAGTTCAAACGTGACGCGTAACACGAGAACGAATCTCATTGGTTCTCGCTGAAGTTCAAACGTGACGCGTAACACGAGAACGAATCTCATTGGTTCTCGCTGAAGTTCAAACGTGATGCGTAACACGAGAATGAACCTCATTGGTTCTCGCTGAAGTTCAAACGTGACGCGTAACCCGACAATGAACCTCATTGGTTCTCGCTGAAGTTCAAACGTGACGCGTAACACGAGAATGAACCTCATTGGTTCTCGCTGAAGTTCAAACGTGACGCGTAACACGACAATGAACCTCATTGGTTCTCGCTGAAGCTCAAAAGTGACGCGTAACACGAGAATGAACCTCATTGGTTCTCGCTGAAGCTCAAACGTGACGCGTAACACGAGAATGAACCTCATTGGTTCTCGCTGAAGCTCAAACGTGACGCGTAACCCGACAATGAACCTCATTGGTTCTCGCTGAAGCTCAAACGTGACGCGTAACACGAGAATGAACCTCATTGGTTCTCGCTGAAGCTCAAATGTGACGCGTAACATGAGAATGAACCTCATTGGTTCTCGCTGAAGTTCAACCGTGACGCGTAACACGAGAACGAACCTCATTGGTTCTCGCTGAAGTTCAAACGTGACGCGTAACCCGACAATGAACCTCATTGGTTCTCGCTGAAGTTCAAACGTGACGCGTAACACGACAATGAACCTCATTGGTTCTCGCTGAAGCTCAAACGTGACGCGTAACACGAGAATGAACCTCATTGGTTCTCGCTGAAGCTCAAACGTGACGCGTAACACGAGAATGAACCTCATTGGTTCTCGCTGAAGCTCAAACGTGACGCGTAACACGAGAATGAACCTCATTGGTTCTCGCTGAAGATCAAACGTGACGCGTAACACGAGAATGAACCTCATTGGTTCTCGCTGAAGCTCAAACGTGACGCGTAACCCGACAATGAACCTAATTGGTTCTCGCTGAAGCTCAAACGTGACGCGTAACCCGACAATGAACCTCATTGGTTCTCGCTGAAGCTCAAACGTGACGCGTAACACGAGAATGAACCTCATTGGTTCTCGCTGAAGCTCAAACGTGACGCGTAACCCGACAATGAACCTCATTGGTTCTCGCTGAAGCTCAAACGTGACGCGTAACCCGACAATGAACCTCATTGGTTCTCGCTGAAGTTCAAACGTGACGCGTAACACGAGAATGAACCTCATTGGTTCTCGCTGAAGCTCAAACGTGACACGTAACCCGACAATGAACCTCATTGGTTCTCGCTGAAGTTCAAAAGTGACGCGTAACACGACAATGAACCTCATTGGTTCTCGCTGAAGCTCAAAAGTGACGCGTAACACGAGAATGAACCTCATTGGTTCTCGCTGAAGTTCAAACGTGACGCGTAACACGACAATGAACCTCATTGGTTCTCGCTGAAGCTCAAAAGTGACGCGTAACACGAGAATGAACCTCATTGGTTCTCGCTGAAGCTCAAACGTGACGCGTAACATGAGAATGAACCTCATTGGTTCTCGCTGAAGCTCAAACGTGACGCGTAACCCGACAATGAACCTCATTGGTTCTCGCTGAAGCTCAAACGTGACGCGTAACACGAGAACGAATCTCATTGGTTCTCGCTGAAGTTCAAACGTGACGCATAACACGAGAACGAATCTCATTGGTTCTCGCTGAAGTTCAAACGTGATGCGTAACACGAGAATGAACCTCATTGGTTCTCGCTGAAGTTCAAACGTGACGCGTAACACGAGAATGAACCTCATTGGTTCTCGCTGAAGATCAAACGTGACGCGTAACACGAGAATGAACCTCATTGGTTCTCGCTGAAGTTCAAACGTGACGCGTAACACGAGAATGAACCTCATTGGTTCTCGCTGAAGTTCAAACGTGACGCGTAACACGACAATGAACCTCATTGGTTCTCGCTGAAGCTCAAAAGTGACGCGTAACACGAGAATGAACCTCATTGGTTCTCGCTGAAGTTCAAACGTGACGCGTAACACGAGAATGAACCTCATTGGTTCTCGCTGAAGCTCAAACGTGATGCGTAACACGAGAATGAACCTCATTGGTTCTCGCTGAAGTTCAAACGTGACGCGTAACCCGACAATGAACCTCATTGGTTCTCGCTGAAGTTCAAACGTGACGCGTAACACGAGAATGAACCTCATTGGTTCTCGCTGAAGTTCAAACGTGACGCGTAACACGAGAATGAACCTCATTGGTTCTCGCTGAAGTTCAAACGTGACGCGTAACACGACAATGAACCTCATTGGTTCTCGCTGAAGCTCAAACGTGACGCGTAACACGAGAATGAACCTCATTGGTTCTCGCTGAAGTTCAAACGTGACGCGTAACACGAGAATGAACCTCATTGGTTCTCGCTGAAGTTCAAACGTGACGCGTAACACGACAATGAACCTCATTGGTTCTCGCTGAAGCTCAAAAGTGACGCGTAACACGAGAATGAACCTCATTGGTTCTCGCTGAAGCTCAAACGTGACGCGTAACACGAGAATGAACCTCATTGGTTCTCGCTGAAGCTCAAACGTGACGCGTAACCCGACAATGAACCTCATTGTTTCTCGCTGAAGCTCAAACGTGACGCGTAACACGAGAATGAACCTCATTGGTTCTCGCTGAAGATCAAACGAGACGCGTAACACGAGAATGAACCTCATTGGTTCTCGCTGAAGTTCAAACGTGACGCGTAACACGACAATGAACCTCATTGGTTCTCGCTGAAGCTCAAACGTGACGCGTAACACGAGAATGAACCTCATTGGTTCTCGCTGAAGCTCAAACGTGACGCGTAACCCGACAATGAACCTCATTGGTTCTCGCTGAAGCTCAAACGTGACGCGTAACACGAGAATGAACCTCATTGGTTCTCGCTGAAGATCAAACGTGACGCGTAACCCGAGAATGAACCTCATTGGTTCTCGCTGAAGATCAAACGTGACGCGTAACACGAGAATGAACCTCATTGGTTCCTGCTGAAGATCAAACGTGACGCGTAACACGAGAATGAACCTCATTGGTTCTCGCTGAAGATCAAACGTGACGCGTAACACGAGAATGAACCTCATTGGTTCTCGCTGAAGTTCAAACGTGACGCGTAACACGAGAATGAATCTCATTGGTTCTCGCTGAAGATCAAACGTGACGCGTAACACGAGAATGAGCCTCATTGGTTCTCGCTGAAGATCAAACGTGACGCGTAACACGAGAATGAACCTCATTGGTTCTCGCTGAAGATCAAACGTGACGCGTAACACGAGAATGAACCTCATTGGTTCATCAAGCGAACATGTTTGAACTCCCATTTCCCACAACCGATGTGAGTTGATTATGTGAATGAAAGTATAATTTCAAGTCTCTTCAGAACATTTGTACTAAACCGCTCAATTCAAATGGATTAGTTTTACTATCATTTATGAACTTCTTCAAGTGTCAAAGTGGGATGGAGGGATCTATTAAAAGACTCTTCATTTGTGCTCTGAAGACTAATGAAACTCTAATGGCTTTGGAACGACATGAAGGTGAGAAAGTAATGAACGAATTTTCATTTTTTGGTGAACTATCCCTTAAAGAGGTATTCAATTTAGGAATGGAAAAGATGAATTGTGATAATCCCTAATGCAATCAATTAATTAGAAAAGTCTTTGATTTAATTACATAAATATGAGTGCTGCATGTTAAATTACATAAATACAGTTTAAAGCAGTAACCCTTTTTGTATTGTAATAAAGGTGTCCATTTATCCCTTTATTAATTAAAAAAACTATTGGTTGAATTTTCTTTACGCCCCTAATATATATTTACATTCATGCATTCATCAGCTGCTTTTATCATCGCATTCAAGAAACACATTGACATTCTAATCAGTTCTTGCTTTCCCTGGGAATCGAACCCATGACCTTGATGTTGCAAGCGCCGCTCTCTACTGATTGAGCTACCCTAATATTTTAAAATGTTCTTCTTAGGAAGAAAGTACGCAAAAAACCATGCTTCACAAACAGGGCCTGAATTACATGATGTGTGTTTATTAATGTCAGTGGTTAGACGCAGGATATCTAAGCAAGAACAGGACGTTGAGTCATCACGAAACCCATATCACTAAAAACCGTAACACCATCAGCCCTTCCCTGAAACTACAGCTTAATGCAATACATTAATGTTGAACAGGACTGTCTTGTTCCAAACCTCAGCTTGCTTTCAGTGAAAACACAAAGAGTTGTGCGATTACACATCTGTCCGTAACACAGATTTAGTTCACACAAACATAGTACATTATTTACTCATCCTCATGAGTTCAAGTGAGGTTTTAGAGCTTTACCAACTACTATCACACAAGACTTACGGACTTTAATGGCATTAGTTGTTAGCGCTCGACAGCAGTCTCTTTCACTGGATAGAAACATGTGGGAAAACGTTCCATGCGACTCAAAGTCACTGGCTCATAAAATGATGACAGGACTTTCATTTTTTGGGTGAACTGTCCCTTAAAGCTTTTTTACCCATTATGTAATTGGAATCAGAATTGACCCTCCACGGCTCAATGCAGTTGATCGATATGTCCCATAAACCCACACTAGCTCTAATCAAGAGCATTGACTGTGAAAACAGCCTCACATTCATTCACTGTGATCCAGAGTGAAATAACAGCGCTCGGATTGCAACTAAATCTAACAAAGACTGTTAAGGCTATAGACCAGCGTCCAGTTAGACGAGTCTTACAAGGTAGTCAGTCACTTTTTACGTTAGCACCGGTTGTGTTTTGTTTATGTTCATTACATTAAACTAGATTTGGCCAAATTTAAATAGAAAAAGTAAGACTAATGACCCCTTGACAAACTGTGAGGTGGTCAGATTAGTTCTTCAAACAGTGTTAACAGAGACGCTATGACTATGAAACGGCCACAGGTTTCACTTCCACACACACACACACACACACACACACACACACACACACACACACACACACACGCGCCATTATACTGCCCAACACACAGCTCAATACAGGTTCTCCAACACAAAACTAGCTTCCCTCGAATGCACAGAGCTGCCTCAAAGCTAAATCCTTCCTGAGTGTGACCAGAACAACATCCTGAGCCAACGGTTATGGATCGGTTCTCACGGCACATCTACATCAGAGACAGTGGCTTTACTTAAACTGTGGCACAAAACAATAAGTTTATACATCAATCCACTTGAACTCGCCCAAAGGTTGCTGCTCATTCAGAGACGGTTCAACCTGCACGGCCTCGCCGGTGCCAGTTCTGTCATTCATTACTCCTCCTCATGTTGTTCCAAACCCCTAAGAATTTCATTCAACTTCAAATGAAGATTGGTTCTTGAGAAGCTCAAACGAGAATGAACCTCATTGGTTCTCGCTAGGGACCAACCAAATTCACGATTTCACAGCCGTGACATTTTCCGTGAAATCGGCCACTTTCCGTGAAAACACCCAACAAGCGAGAAACAGTGAAATTTTTATTGAAGATAAATATTTTTACTGAGTAGACCAGGAGCAGATGATCGTAGCGTCTTAGCCGAGTTTGCAGGCTACTAAACAGCAGCAAAAGAAGTTCCGCCGGATACGAGTATAACAGCATTCTGTCGGTTTCCTCTGCTGAGCCGGCTGCATTACGCTACCTTTCTGTACCAGCGAACAGCGTTGACGCGGAGAGAAGCGTCAGCCAGTACACAAACGTCAATGCACCGCAGCGACAGAATATGTCAGCAACCACGTTGGTCGGCCAAGTTTTGACCACGAAAAACTGTAAACTATTTCATTAATGTCACGTGGCATTGCGGAGTGTGTGGCTACGTGCGTTGTAGTCGTATTTTGTGTCCTTTTTGTTTTTTAATACAGGTGAACAGTCGAAAAGTGGTATTTTAGAATACAAAACAGCGGGTGTGACAGCAGATGGACTGATTGCAGTGATTGGTGCCTAGTAAAAACTGTAACCGTGATTTTCCATGAAATCGGATGTTTTTTTACCCGTGAATTAGGTTAGTCCCTAGTTCTCGCTGAAGTTCAAACGTGACGCGTAACACGAGAATGAACCTCATTGGTTCTCGCTGAAGATCAAACGTGACGCATAACACGAGAATGAACCTCATTGGTTCTCGCTGAAGTTCAAACGTGACGCGTAACACGAGAATGAACCTCATTGGTTCTCGCTGAAGTTCAAACGTGACGCGTAACACGAGAATGAACCTCATTGGTTCTCGCTGAAGTTCAAACGTGACGCGTAACACGAGAATGAACCTCATTGGTTCTCGCTGAAGATCAAACGTGACGCATAACACGAGAATGAACCTCATTGGTTCTCGCTGAAGTTCAAACGTGACGCGTAACACGACAATGAACCTCATTGGTTCTCGCTGAAGTTCAAACGTGACGCGTAACACGAGAATGAACCTCATTGGTTCTCGCTGAAGTTCAAACGAGACGCGTAACACGAGAATGAACCTCATTGGTTCTCGCTGAAGTTCAAACGTGACGCGTAACACGAGAATGAACCTCATTGGTTCTCGCTGAAGCTCAAACGAGACGCGTAACACGAGAATGAACCTCATTGGTTCTCGCTGAAGCTCAAACGTGACGCGTAACACGAGAATGAACCTCATTGGTTCTCGCTGAAGATCAAACGAGACGCGTAACACGAGAATGAACCTCATTGGTTCTCGCTGAAGCTCAACCGTGACGCGTAACACGAGAATGAACCTCATTGGTTCTCGCTGAAGATCAAACGTGACGCGTAACACGAGAATGAACCTCATTGGTTCTCGCTGAAGCTCAAACGAGACGCGTAACACGAGAATGAACCTCATTGGTTCTCGCTGAAGCTCAACCGTGACGCGTAACACGAGAATGAACCTCATTGGTTCTCGCTGAAGCTCAAACGAGACGCGTAACACGAGAATGAACCTCATTGGTTCTCGCTGAAGCTCAAACGAGACGCGTAACACGAGAATGAACCTCATTGGTTCCTGCTGAAGCTCAAACGTGACGCGTAACACGAGAATGAACCTCATTGGTTCCTGCTGAAGCTCAACCGTGACGCGTAACACGAGAATGAACCTCATTGGTTCTCGCTGAAGCTCAAACGAGACGCGTAACACGAGAATGAACCTCATTGGTTCTCGCTGAAGCTCAAACGTGACGCGTAACACGAGAATGAACCTCATTGGTTCTCGCTGAAGTTCAAACGTGACGCGTAACACGAGAATGAACCTCATTGGTTCTCGCTGAAGTTCAAACGTGACGCGTAACACGAGAATGAACCTCATTGGTTCTCGCTGAAGTTCAAACGTGACGCGTAGCACGAGAATGAACCTCATTGGTTCTCGCTGAAGATCAAACGTGACGCGTAGCACGAGAATGAACCTCATTGGTTCTCGCTGAAGTTCAAACGTGACGCGTAACACGAGAATGAAACTCATTGGTTCTCGCTGAAGTTCAAACGTGACGCGTAACACGAGAATGAACCTCATTGGTTCTCGCTGAAGTTCAAACGTGACGCGTAACACGAGAATGAACCTCATTGGTTCTCGCTGAAGTTCAAACGTGACGCGTAACACGAGAATGAACCTCATTGGTTCTCGCTGAAGTTCAAACGTGACGCGTAACACGAGAATGAACCTCATTGGTTCTCGCTGAAGATCAAACGTGACGCGTAACACGAGAATGAACCTCATTGGTTCCTGCTGAAGCTCAAACGTGACGCGTAACACGAGAATGAACCTCATTGGTTCTCGCTGAAGCTCAAACGTGACGCGTAACACGAGAATGAACCTCATTGGTT